>JACDRP010000292.1:0-73036 GCA_013841185.1 Hycleus phaleratus
TTTAACAACGAGTTGCACGCAAAATGATTCAGAATGACTCAAAGTTGCTCCTAACGTTGATTTTACTCGTTTTTGGCATTTTCCTGAAAACTATCGAATCGGTTGGATTTTTCTGTAGATGTTTTGAATATTTTAATACTTTAAGATGCTGGCTAAGAGTTTCCTTTTAGACCAAATTTTATTTGTAACTCGCAAGAACGGAAAATTTAAGACAAAAATTTGAAGTCAAAATTGCCTCAAACTGGCTTTATTGTGCCTCAAGTAGTTAAATCGAAAACAAGCTTGCAAAAGGGTGCAATTGCCTCAATTTTGGGCACTTTTTAAAACAATTACCATCAAAAGATTACAAAGACGATTTAATTTGTATTCATGATTAGTTACGTAACTTGTTCAACGTCTTGACGACCTTTATAATTTATTATTCACTCTACAAATGTACGAGATTTTAATTTCTTGAATTATTAATTAGAATCCATACATTTTTCTACAATAAAAAAACTGTCTACCTATAAATCTAGACATGTATTTGATTCTTAGAAGACCTTGTTCCCCTAAAACAATTATCGGTAATAATCAATGACAGGGTCTTTAAAATTAAGAAATTGTGCTTGAATAATTTGCAATCGATCAGAGAGAATCGCGGAATGTTCTGAAATATTTGCGAATTACTAGGCGAGAAACATTGGTGATAAATCATTGGTTTAATGACGGTTTTATAAATTAAATTACAGGAAATCATTGAAATTGAGAGTAGAATTGTGTGTAAACTGGGATGGTCAAGATTAACCTGTCGATATCGACAAATCTCGATAATTATTGTTATTATTTTTATAAATTTATTTAAATTTAATCAAATCGGAAGGTATACAAATCCAGCAAGGACGTGTTCTTGTCCCACAGACAATACTAATGATATTAATAAAAATAACAACAACAACAATAACGAGGTGTGAACTCGATTTTATTATTACAACAGAGATTCATTGAATATACGAAACACGTTTTGCATTATTTAATTTTATTAGAAGACGAATAAGACGAAAAAATCGCTTGTTATTGACATAGAAATTCAATCTAGTTTTCGATCGACTTTATTAATAGAAGTTGTAATTTTAATTGGTTCATTATTTTGTCGTCTGAGTCGTTGAGGAATCGTTCGGGATTCCGCCCACGTTTCGAAAATTCGACTTGTTGAAAAATCGAAGGCTTTCGTCTTCTTCGACAACAATGGTAAAGGAGAAATTCAAATAAACAACCGCAAGGACTACGATTGTCGTACATATTGTGTTATTGAAATTTTTCGAAAAGTGAACCAGTAAAAACCACTCTAAACCACATGGAAAATAACTGGAAGTTAATACTTTTAATTATTTTAATAGTAATTGTACCTATTAAGACATATTTTCAAGTGTCTATTGTTATTAAATATTTGCTAAATGATAACGATCATAAATGAGTATAAAAATAAGTTGTTTGTTGAACAACAAAATTCGAGTTGGATCGATAATAATAAACAGAGAGAGTTAGGAGTTGGCCTCTTACCAATTCTAACCAATGAAATTTCGGCTGCAGCTACCCCTAGAAAATATTCGCGTTATTCTCCTAACCCTCTACTTTCTTATTTTTAATAAAATATTTAGATTAGGTTGAAATTTTCATGAAATTTTGAATCTAGGGTACTAAAAGATCAAAATTTTGCAATTTAGGTCAAATTCCAATCGTTTTGAGCAATTTTTCAAATATTTTAGTCTACAATCATTTGAATTGAAGAAGAAATTGTCGAATAAATCAATTTTTTTTCGAATACAACAGTACTCAATGGATACACACAGAGGAAGACTGGATCAATTTTGGAGTTTTAAGGTTAGAACAGCTAAAAGAATTGGTTATACCAACCCAATCGTACCTAAATTGCCAACCTAAACATTCCAACTGTAGTCTTATTCTGTATAAACTCAGACTTCGATCAATTGGAACTTCTATTCCAATATCCCATGTTCTCGACTTACCCTGTATAAAAAACCGTCGAAATCTTAATAAGTTTCCAACTATTCAAAGTTTCATTTATATTGATTGATTGAGAAAAGGTCAACGGAAAAATAGAACACATGATACTAGAATTGATTTGCATCTTTGTTAGATTACGAATTCAATTAATTTTTTTCTTCAGTTTTGATTGCAAGAGCCACGGGATCGTGTAGGCGATCATATAAATTAGACCGATGGATTGTTTCCAAATGATTCATAATAGCACTTGAAAATTTCCAAATATAATGGAAATTTTCCTAAATTTCGAACGATAATAAAACAATTATCGTTGTTTAGTTGATTTAGCGGAGAAATCGCCGAAATTCGTTCGATTTATAACGAAATTGAAAGTTTCATCCAATTTATTGATTTGTTTGCGTTCAAAAATAATCGTTTCTTAATCAAATAGAACTAAGAATTCGTCAATTCGTGTATTAATTTTCTTCAAATTACAATTTAATAAATGTAAGTGACAAGTGGGTAAACTTAATTAAGTGAATTAATTTGTAAAATCGATTATTTTCTATTTTTAGTTGGTTAGAACTTGTATCAATACCATCATTTTTATGTCGTACATAGACATAGAAAATAGAGAATTATATTAAACTTGATCGTTAAACTGTAGGGGTTGTATTTGACGACATTGAACAAAAAGCCACCCTTAAAGACGGACGAATTATTCGCAATTTGTTATAACAACAATCGTGTAAAATTGCAAGCTTTTAGTGTAATTGTAATTTTAATCGTTGAATATCTGATAATAAATAATAATAATGACGTAGTGTTTGATTTATTACAACAATATCGAAATGATGCAGTATTGAAAATCCGGGGAGTTGATGAACTTGAGATAATGACTGATAATGGACATTTGACCAATGAAAAACAATATTATGCGAAGGTAACATACTCCGGGGTATGATATTCACACAAACGCGACCGGATTCTATTTTAATACTGTCTGTGACTTTCTTCGAGTGATCACTGTGTTATTGTTATCATTATTTTGTTAAATTTAATTGAAATAACACGAACATTTTTTAAAAAATTCGATTGACAATAATTGAAGATGGGTTAGTTGAAAGTTTTTTCGAAATTTTCTCATTCGATTTTAGCGAATTTTGTGTAATTTTTCGGTGAATTTCAGGACTTGATTTCATCGAGGGACAAGGTGAAGATTTCGAACGAGCTTTAGAAAGTACAGGTAATCAAATCAAAAATCCATCTCATTATAGAATGATTAGAAAAGTGATTCATCACCGTCTAGACTCCTGTTTATCCAACAACTTGTTGATTTTTTTCGTATGCGTATTCATATTTCTAAATAACGAGATTAACGGAAATTTCCACAATATTTCCATCTATATCGGCCTGTAGTTGTCGCCAAATTTGAGCCCTGTAGCTCACTTGAACGTCCTCCGAACAACTTCCAAACGAGCTACTAGGCCCAAATTTTGCTAAAACAATCCCCAATTGACGCTAGAAAGCGAGACAATGTGCGTATCCTCGGCCGTAAACTTGACCCAAATCCACCACGTAATTTTCCTCGATTCGCTTAAAACGTTTGTTGTAATTTTACAGGTTTTGGTCGTTTCCATTTCGGTCTATTGACAATATGCGGTTTGATCTATTTGAATACAGCCATTGGTATAACGATGATTTCGTTCGTCCTGCCATCGGCGACTTGCGATTTCGAGATGTCATCGTCGGATAAGGGGTGGCTAACGGCCGCCCCTATGTTGGGTAAGTTCGCCGTCAAAATCGGTGGAGGAATTGAAAACCTCCACGGATTCTTGTTGTTTAAAGGGACCTTCAACTGTAGTGTTGATTGGCAAGGATAAGAGATTTATTAGAGAGAAATTGTTGATTTGAAGGCTCTTCAATTACAAATTGATTTAATTAGAGTATTGTTAGAAATTTTTAATAATTATTTAAATAATTGTTCGATGTTTATTTAAATTTTGACATATTTCCATAAATTTGTCCACCACTTTCAATATAAATGGTGTATTATAAATGATTGATAAAATCGTCGGTTTCGTTAAATATTATCAATATTACTAAATTAAAAGTGTCTACATTTATATTTGTGTACAAATCGACACAACTTATTCGATAGTGAAACATTCTCTTTAAATAATTATCAACAAAGCTTAATGTAGGGCTTGAAAATTCGAAAATTTAGCCAGATTACAATGACTACGTTTACATCTAGTGAGAACTAACCTGGTATCTTGATGACAATATCTTAATAACGATAAAACGCTCCGTATTATGTTAACATAGTTGTATATTTAAGGACTGTAGTGTAGTTTATTTTTGATGTAAACGTAGTCTTTCGCTTGTTTTAAATCAAACTTTTGTGCTTAGCACGAAGCGTCAAGATCGTTAGGTATCACTAGATGTAAACGGGGTCAATATCCAGAATTATTGCTTGGTATTTGTTCCAAATTAGCTCCCCAATTTGTGGTCTCATTGTTCGTTTGTTAATTGATTTCTTTCCATTATTGTCTCGACTATTATTAGGAGGAATCTTCAATTTTCCATTTTTGTCGGTTTTATTCTAACTCCCCTTATTTATATATAAATAGATTTAATTATAGACACTAGAGTTTAATTGTTCTGTTTTATTCTCAGCGAAATAATAACGTTGTGGTGGGCTCGTAACGATTTTTCCTTTAGTAAATTAAATTGGTTACGTGCAAACTTTACCAATTGCATGTTTGAAGCGATTTTTTGCAATTTTCCGGAAAACTGATAGTTTATAGGTGAAAACTTACAAAAGCATCAAAGGAAGATTTTCTCTGTAATTCAGAATTACTTGTGTGTCAATTTTCTTTACTGGTTCAAGTGGGAAATCGTTAATCGAAAATTTGCCTCTTCTAAAGGAGTTCTAATCCGGTTCCTTAAGCCAAAAAATTGGCTTTTAGACTTTTCCAAATTCTTACTCATATGTAACTCCATTTTGATCTTTAGCAGAAAAAGGTCAATTTAGACACTTTCGGCTCTAAATTCTAGTTTTTGCATTAGAATTTGAGTAAATCATGAACTCTTGAGAAATTTTTGTTCTAAATCATTTAGAGCTAAAACTAGTGTTTATACGAAAATTTCTATTATTTAATTAACGTTTTGAAAAATATTTATGGTAGGCTCCGTGGAGATCATTTGGGCAAAATTTGGACGTCGTAGTTCATTGGGAGGTTGGCCAAAATGCGTTTTTTTAGATACAAAATCGAACTAAACACGCCAAATGATTCAGAAAGACTCAAAAATGTTTCCCACAGCGGCTCTTTTAATTCGTTTTTCTCCATTGTTCCAGAATTGTTTTCAAACCAATTTCAAATGAACTTTCTCAAAGTTCTAATTGTAGCTTTACACCCTCGTACAGTCAATTTTTGGACTAAACTTTAGATTGTGATTGATACAATTTCGCCCTAAAACGAGTAGTAATCTCGTTAGATTTCCTGTTTTTGTTCTAAAAATTTTCCGAAAACCAATTTTGCATTGCAAATTTGTTGTGTTGCAGGCATGCTAATAGGCTCGTATTTTTGGGGCTGTTTAGCCGACACCAAGGGCCGTAAAGTTGTGCTAATCGGTGCCCTATTGATGGACGGTATTTGTGGTCTTTTATCGAGTATTTCACAAATTTATTGGTTGTTTATGCTATTCCGATTTCTAAACGGTTTTGCGTAAGTAATCCGACGATTTATTATCAATAAATAAAATCAATAAATCATTAAACAAATTGTAGAATTACCGGCGCCATGGGGATATGTTTTCCATATTTAGGCGAATTCCAACCGGCCAAATACAGAGAAACAATCCTATGTTGGATGGAATTATTTTGGACACTAGGTGTAATCATACTTCCAGGTAAATTTCTAATTAATTGTCGATTTTAATAATTGAAATTGATTTTTTTAAGGAATCGCATGGATTATAATTCCTATGGAATTTGAGTATATTTCGAATAAATTCAAATACGCTAGTTGGAATCTATTTGTAACAGCTTGCTCAATACCCAGCCTTTTAATCGGCGGTTGGTTATTCTTCTATCCGGAAAGCCCGAAATTTTTGCTAGAATGCGGCGAATCGGATGCTGCTTTGGAAGTTTTGAAGGATATGTACGCGATAAATACCGGCCAAAGTGCTGGTAATTTTCCTGTAATACCCCCATTCTTATAATTTTGACAATTATTCTAAGCATTTTAATAATTTTTAGATAATTAGTTTAAGGGAGAAAGTGCGCACGATGAGTGTAGTTTCGCAGCAGTCAACGCGCAGTATTCGCAGCTTACGGATCCGTAAACCTAAAGAGTTAAAACTGCTACTGCAGGAAATTTGGGAACAAACTAAAGCTCTATGTAAACCCCCACATCTTCGCTATACGATAATAACATGTGCCATTCAATTCGGTTTAACCACAAGCTACTATACTTTGATGATTTGGTTCCCGGAATTGTTCTATCGTTTCGAAGAATTCGAATCTCTCCACCCAAACCAACGGGCCACCGTCTGTGAAGTCTCTTCAGTCGTACTACCACCGGCCAATTCGACGCTAATCGATGCTCATAGCGAATATTGCGGCGATCCTATCGCCGATTCTGTGTTCCTCCACACGTTAATTATCGGATTGGCGTGCATACCCACGAGTTTTTGGTTGCCGTTATGCGTCCATCGATTGGGCGCTAAATTCTTCTTAGGTAAAAAAAAAATATATAAATTCCGGGGATATCTACAAATTGTTGTTCAGTTTTCAGTTTAATTGTAGCCGGAGCTGTAACATTTGGGCTATATTTCGTCAATTCAACAATCTCAAATTTGGTATTGTCTTGTATTTTTGAAGCCCTAACTAGTCTAGGTATCAGTACGGTTTATTGCGTTATGGTCGATTTGTTTCCAACCAATTTACGGTAAGATATCGAAATTTTGATAATTGTCAAATTTTAGTTGAGAATTTCGTTGGATTTAGGGTGATGGCGGCGGCCCTGTCGCTAACTTTCGGCCGTGGTGGTGCCCTTATCGGGAATCTCCTGTTCGGTTTTCTAATCGATTTAAATTGTGTCGTACCTATTGTTATATTTGGAACAATGCTGATCGGTAAGTTGGTAATTTAATTATTTAATAATCCGTTTTAATTGATTATTGCGCTAATGAATTATAGGAAGTGGTTTGTTATGTTTGATGTTGCCAAGTACAGGCCAAGGTGCTTTAGATTGAAACGTTATTACAATTTTAGATTAATTATATTTGTGATAATTTAATTAATTTTCGGTCAATTTCACTTGTATTGTATAAAAAGAAAACTCGTTGTTGATATTTTCTATAATAATTACTATAAGTTTTTGATTTATTGTTAATTTATGATTATTTATTTATATATTTATTGTTTATACGAATCATTCTAAAGTATATTGTTTAAAAATTCGTGGAGCAATTCGGAGAATATTTCGCAGATTAATATAGGGATCTATAGAGAATATTTGAGCAAAATTGGAAACTCGTAGCTCATCGGGAAGCCGGCCAAACAACTACACAAAAATAAAGTTATATTTTTGGTCGTTTTATGTGCATAGTTGATTGGTGAAAATCGCGACATAGCCTCAAAAAGCATTTTTGACTGCCCGACGAGAAATATCGAATTGCTCATCAACTAGTACGACTTATCTTCAAACAATATACTTTGACTGATCGTCTCGGTAGTTCTCCAACTACTACAAACAAGCAATAATTCCATCACACAATCTTAGGAAGTTGTACGAATTTCATTAAATTTTCTGTACGTTTAGACGAATTATTGCCACAAATTGTCATTAATTAGAACCTAATTTGGGATAAATAAATTGTAGAAAACCTATTGGGAATTTGTTAATGGATGGAGGTCAGAAACACTGAAACTAAGGGGGTAATTATTAAATAATTCCAATAGAACTCGTTTGTTCGTATCAAGGTCTTGACCATGATGATTAATTAACTAGATGATTGATTAATCGTTTATTTATTTATTTTACAGGTACAATTATTAATTCTTATCGTGTTATAATTAGTGAATGGATTGCACGTTTTGTTTGGTTTCTCTTGAATAGAAATCTTTAAATATTGGCGAGAGTGGATTGTCGTCGTCCTGTTTCAGGATTCGCAAGACCTAAACTTGCGTCCTCTATGGTCGGCAGACCGAAAACACACCCAATCGCCGGATAATACGGTGTCGTAAACAATGCAGAATACTGTTGTGGATTTGTTGTTGTCGATGTCGTTGAGGGTGTCGTTGTTGTTGTAAAATAATGCGGAAATAGTCCCTGCCGTTGGGCCATTTTCAATCGGGTCGTTAACTGTTTCTTCCATTTCGTCCGGCGATTTTGGAACCACGTTTTGATTTGTACTTCAGTTAGATTTAATGCTTTCGATAATTCCATACGTTTACTAACACTTAAATATTTATCAATTTTAAATTCACTTTCTAAACGTTCTAATTGTTTAGCACTGTAGGCTTGGCGCGGTTTCCGGTCCAGGCCTGGTTTACGACAACGCCGGCTTACTGTCGGCTTGGGGGCTGCAAATTAAACAATAATTGTCAATTTAATTGAATAAAATTCAATCTAAATGTACGTTATTTAGTTAGAGCTAAGCTGGAAAATGTAGAGTCATATTCGGCATGTTTAATTGTTAATTTCTATCGAATTTGAAATTGGACTACCGAAAATTGAATTATTGTAATTTAAACAAATTAAGTTGTTTTTAGGGTAGTTTTTCGAATGGAAATCCAGGTTTTTCGGTATTTTAATCGTTAATACTTCTCTCGAGGGGAATTTTTGAAATTTTGAAACGTTTTCATCATTAACCGCCATTTTTTCAAACGAATTTCATAGTTGAATTTGAGAATAAAAGTATCACTCTTATTCCATTTTTGAATGAAATTTAAGGCCCCAATGTGTGGTCGTGAGAAATGGGACGACACCAACGTTAAAAGTTGGTCATGTGTTGTCGGTTTTTTGACACAATATCAAAGAAGTTGGGCCCATTCTAACTGCATCCGTCGAGAAGCTTGGTCCCAATATCGGGACGCTTTTGCAAAATAACTCGCCCAACATGAGCCAACGTTGGGGCCAATCCCGGCGACTTTTCCCATTTTGCCAAGATCTAACGATGAAAGTGATAATTCGCTAGTGAAAATCGGTTTTTGCTAAAATGTTCCCTATAAGCTCTTAAAATATTTTTCAAATCGCCTGATAATTAGAGGAGTTATAAAAACGTTTCCACAAAGCCTTTAAAACTATTCCTCTTCTAATATAAGTCAATTTTTGAAATTAATTCGCATTTAATGAAACATCTAAAGAATAAATATTTGATGAAAGATTAGAAAAAAAATTGTACAGAATCAGATGTTAGTAATTAGTACCTAATTTTAAACAATTGGAAACAACAATATAAAACAAAAAATGATCTTTTTAACATCTATTAAGACAATTAACAACTTGTAATGACAACATCAATTCCAATCATTGATGTCATTCAATATTTAGAAACGCCAAATCCCATCAATAACAACAACATCAATACATTTAAATATTTAAACAGTGGATTTTTCTAAAATTATCTAATTACAGCTAATATTTGATAAAACAAATAGAAACTATTTTATTAAGAGAAACGTCTCTAAACCAATCGGTAGTAATTCGAATTGAAGAAAATCCACCAAAGGACAGATGTTCGATTAAATTCCGGTGTTTGTCGTCTTAAATTCCTTAGAAATATTTTTAAAAAATAACCAAAGAGTCGATGGTGAAGAGGTAGAAATTGTCAACTTGTAAGCTATGTGACATGACAGTGTCAAACTGGTTAGTAAACAAATACGACTTTTAAACATATCGGATACGGATGGTTATAAGCGAAAACCACACAGAGACTTTCCCACCTTTTATTTTTTTCAAGAAATTTCCATCCTACCGACAGATTTATGTTAATCAACTAGTTAAATACTGTTTAAAACGTGCCCTTTGTTATTAATTAACACATCCAACTTAAATTCAACATACAACTTTAAATACTCTAACCGGACCGATAATTAATGTTAAATATCCAACTAGTTATCGAATATTATCCTGTTTTATCTATTGAAGAATTGATATTTATAGGTAAAATTCGATTATCGAAAGTGGAATATTTGCCAGAAATTTCGTATGAAAATCCACCATTTTCAGGGAAGAAAATGCATTTTTATTTAGGACAAAAGAACAATCTTATTTGTTAAAGTAGTTAATAGTTTGTTTGAGTTACTAGTAAGAAGATATTTCTATTTCTTCACACCTTAGTGATTTTCCAAGAAGTCAAGACATACAAGTAAAAAAAACAAGACACATCGATGATTTACGTTATTTGTACAATATGTTAAAACACAGATCTCTTTAATACAGTGAAACCTCCCTTGAGTGTAGAAAAAACAACAAAAAGCGTCCACTAATATAGATTTCCCTGTATAATGTAGTCGAAAATTGAACAAATTTCAATGTTTTTCAAGTCTGCTGTACCGTAATCCAGATTGCGTTTAAACGATCACAACTCGAAAAAAGCAGAATTTTCGATTGTCAATTTCTCTTTCATTTTTCACTCAAGACTCAAGCGCTGGGGCTCGTTTGAAAGAGCATTTCAAGCTGCATAAGTCCGACTCATATTTGTTGGAAAATGTCGTGAAAATTTTGAGTTATAATGAAAATCTGTGTTGTTCCCCATTTTCTCCCATAACTCAGTCAATATTAATTTGTTTGCAAATTGAAAGAGCTTTCCAAGTATTTGAGAAATTATCGGTTTGTTAGTTTTCCGGAAAATTGAGGAAATGCTGAAACGGGTAAGAAGCAATTCTCATTTTCAAAGAGAGAGTTGAGTGGCGCATTTCCTGAAAGCCAGGACCTAGGTGCTGAGCGGAAGGAAAAATTCAAGTTTTGAAAATTATAGGGAAATTTGTGGCCGTTTTCGCCTGTTTACTTGTTTTGTACCAGTTTTACCCCATATTATACGCGATTTTTTATTGTCAGAAAATTTGGTTTATTTCCTTGTGAAAATTGCTTGGAAAACAACCTTATCTGTGATTCCAGTTTTAACAATAAAGCTAAATTAAAACTAAAATTGCATAGAATTTTTAATATTTACGATATAATTCATATGTTCGGATATTATAGAATTGTTGGCATAAAAATTATGGAGAATACATCGATTCTGACTACTTTACTTGTCAATTTTATGCTGTATTGTCGTCCTCAAATTGAGATTCTATTTGTTAAAAAACCCCGAACTTCTTCCATGTAAATGTAAATGTTGAGAAATTGTAATTAATTTAGCGAGGAAATTTTACCGAAATTCGCTCTTTACAGCCTAGAATTCTCAACTTTCAGAATAATAATAATTTCGAATTATTCTAACTGTTTAAAACTGCAAAATAACCGGTCCATTTTAGATTTTTTCGAAGTACTTGAGCGTAAAGTGTTGGCTAAGAATTTGAAGTTGAAATTTTTGGTAATTCTCTGCGTATAAGCATTGAAATGAGCTTTTCCGGCAAACTAACAATGCTACCGGAATTTCTTGAAGATTTGGTGAGTGCTTTCAATTTGTTGTAAATAAATACAAATGGACAAGTTTTGTAACTCAAGATGACATACAAATTTCCAAAAATTAAAACTATAGCTACTTCTCAAAAGGGCCTTTCTAATAGCATTTCAATAATTTTAATCTGTTGAAAAACCAGGGAGAAATCGTTGATAGACTTTAGAAAATATTTTCGGTTCTAGCCGCTTAAAAATTGTCAAATTTGATAAATGAAATTTCAATTATCCTAAATACCAATCAAATAATGTAATAATAATAACACGAATTCACACACAATAAAATTACCAACAACCCTCTTTTACTACAACAACCACCACTACAAGAAAGCAATGATCTTTTCAAAATAGAGCAATTTAGGGGCGACTCATTGTGAACGTGCACGCAATTCGATCATTTCCAATTAATCACATTATTACTAACCCCCTTTATCGTGCGCTTTTATTCGACAATCAAAAATGAAAATGATTTATAACAAACCGATTGAAATAATTCGATTTGTAATAATAACAATTAGACGAACAATAAGAAAATTGCATACCTTGTAAACCGAATATATGACTAGAATTCTTATGATCGACACCATTAGCACTCAACCAATTTGCGTAAATAAACGATGAACTACTTGCAGATGGGTGCAAAGGGTATGGTAGAAATGTATCTGCAGAATTTGTTGTTGATGATGATGGCTTATCAACAGTACGATCATCAGGTGGAGCCGGATCTGGACGATTATACTGTTGTATTCCAACAATAGAAGAGTATAAAAGTGTCCCTATAAGTTGGATTCTTGTCAATTTGTTTGGTAAATGGATTTTTTTAAGATACCTCCTTGGTGGTGAGAGTTAGCCGGGATCGGTGTCGGCCGTATAAATTTCACTGGATCTTGATTTTTCGTTTTCTTATCAAGTCCTAAAATACTATCGATAGAAAATTTGTTTTGATTGCTGATTGTTTCACAAGAATTCTCCTCTTTGATTTCAACACAATTCTCTTGATTTGTCGTCACATCAACACTACTATTACTATTATCTGAACTATAATCCGATTCTAAATAATTCTCTTCATCGTCTGTCAACAGATCACGATCACTTCCATTACAACGTTCCATTATTCTTTTAATTGTCGATGTAAAAGATAAGAGATGATTGCATCGACTAGTTGTAATGTTTCAGCTACTGTAGCGTGTTAAGATTGGTCCATTAGATCCTTTGCCTGAATCAACTAACACCTTGTGTATACCTGTTCCCTCCCTCGTTGGAGCGCCCGCCCCCAAAATGTTGTTACTGTTTGCTGTTATATTCTCTCATCTCGCCAGCCGCCGCTACAGATTGGTATTTCGCGTGTTGTTCAACTTACACCCTAACCACCGAAAAAATCCATCTTCGCATTTATTCAACGTGCAGTCCTCAAACCGGCTGCACGAACCCTCCACAATAACCCAAAAATTTACACGAATCAACCGTTTTAACAAAAAACATCAAATCTACATAATCTCGAAATTGTATATTAATTTTAATTTATTTTGGGGTGTAATTGCGGCGATTTTGGGGCGGTATTGTTGACAACCACTGGTTCTATCCAGACGTGCCTATTATAATTCTCCCACACTACTCAAACCAGCTGAGTTTTTCATAACAACAAAGATATAGCCACATTAACACCCATTGTGTTGTTAGTTATTTAATGTTCACCCTCTTTTCAGATTTAACGCGATTTAAGCGGGGCGGTAGTATGGGCGATATAAATGTAGTTAAGTGGTTGATATCATTTTACGTTATGAATTTCCAACCGGTTCATTGTTCCATTATACAGCGTATACACCACCCATTTGTTTGGTAATGAATTTGGCCAACTGTTGGGCTCAGGACCGGGTCTGAGAAGAGAATGCCAATTTCTATCGAACTATCGAAAACGAACCTATAGGGAGAGCTTTCCGGTTATAAATCAAAATTTTAGATATTTTAAGCGGAAATTATTTGGGCCAAATTTTGGAATGATCTCAGTTATTTCAAACGAATTTTGCATCGAATTGTAGAAAAAACAAAGTTTTTATTCAATTTTCAAATTTTACTTTAAAGCAACTATATTTCAACAACTTTTGGTCCTAACGATGATATTTCCAAAAAAATTGGCTACTCCATTATTTAAGAGAGTATTTTGTAGCCTTTACGGTTCTGTTTTGCATATTTTGAGACATTTTTGTTTCAGTTACAGTAAAGTAAATTAGTTGGTGAGTAGTAAAATATTTTGGGGATCTATAGTGAGAACATTTTAGCAAAGGTTGGACTCCACGAGTCATCGGAAAGGCGACCAGAGGCGTTTTGGGCACAACTTTATGGAATATTTGGAGTCGCCCAAAAGAGCCGTTTTTTGAGCTCTCTGAGTACTCGCTCCTGGATGCAATCGCCGGCTGCCCACGAGCCGGCCCTGCTTAGGCTCGATATAAAATCAAATTTATTAACAATTCTCGCATGTGTATTCCAACAATAATCTGTTGTTTCGTTGATATCCAATCTAATAGGTTTGCTTTTAACCAACTATAACGATATAACAAGAGTGTGAATGGACCTGTCTGGAACACCTGTTTAAAACTGTATAACCACCCATGTTGTAGGTTTCCAACCAGGACATGACAGCCAATCGCAAACAGATAAATCATCACTAAAAGCTCGTCAGCTTGCGCCTCACCACCGCCTTATAAATGTTTACCGCTTCAATATACTCTAAAATAAAGAATCACTCTACACAAATTGTGTGCGCAATAAAGCACCCCTTTGTTCCGTTACGAAATAAACTCGGAAGTAATTGACGATTCGTCCATAATGCAACTCGTTTTGCGAAATTTTAAACAAATTTAATCGAAATCCATTGAAAGTAAAATGGTGCAAAAACAGCTCGCTTTCATGGAAATCTCGACGATTTAAAGAATGAAAGCAGGCTTGGATGTGTTTTATTCCACTACGAAAAAGCGTAATATTATTACAGACAGAAATCATTTATTATATTCCAACAATAGCAACATACACATAGAAATGATGAGAAAAACGAGGAAAAAATCAACGGTGAATAGGTTGTATAAAAGCTGTTAGTATAAACTTTGTTGGTGCAAGTGGGGGAGCTTTCAATGAGGTAGCCATGCTCGCGCACCATCCTCTCATCTACCAATCACCGGCAATGTTTACCCGCTTTTATGCTTTATGGGTTGACACTCTTATTGTAATATTTATTGTACATTATTTACTGTATACATGGTTAAATATGGCGTTGTAATAAATCGTGATTGGAATCGAAACAGACTGGAAATGTTATGTTGAGTTTATGCTTCTTTCACAACGTTTAAACGACATTTAAACCGTGAAATTACAAGCGTATTTGGTGACATTTCACGGTAATAAATTCCAAAGATTAGTCTTAAGAACCAGTTGAAGGATCTTAGTTGACTTGAATCCGAGAGACGATAAACAATGCAAAATTTAACAAAAGTTGTAATTTTTGTAGTTCTTATATTGTCGATAATTAAAGCAAGTGTGATTGATGTTGATGATATTCTATCGGAAGAATTGATGCCCAGTGCTCTGTTAATTCTTGAAAATCCAACAAATTTCACAAAAACATCAAATCAAAGTTTGAATAGTGCCGTTTTTTTCCAAACGAATATCGATGGAAGCATCAATAATGCAATGGACACTATGGATTTTCACAGGTAAACTTCTACTTTAACTCTTCATTATTTAAGATAAAAATGATTTGATTAGATCGAAGATGAATGAGTATTTGTGCCGGAATTATCTCGCCGAACAGATCATCAACGTGATGACTTTAACGCGAATCAAGCGTCGGATGAGCGGTGTTTTACAATCATTGAACGGATCACAAACCGGTGCGAGTACGTTGAAAAATCATCTACTCTACGATGAAGGCTCATCAAATTATAAAGATTGGCTATCAAAGTAATCAATTAATTTTTATAGAAGAATATGATTTTAAATCGAATAATTTCGATAAATTTAGAAGCACAACATTAGAGGATATCTACCGGCATTACAACAACATCGACAACCGTATTGAGGATCGTAACGGTGAAGAATTGGATAAGAATCGTGAAATCGCTGAAGATTACGATGTTGATTTTAATTTCAAGAAACAGGAAGAAGATATTGTACACGCTAACCATCAACAACCCCAACCGAAGAGAACGCCGGAAAAAAGCGGCTACAGTGGTGGTAACGCTTATCTTCATGCAGCCACTGGTGGGTATCCTTATCACCATACTAGTAATGCTTATGGAGATAGTGAGCAGCATAGTATAGCCGGATATGAGGCCGGTCATAGTGGATATGGAGGCTCTGGTAATGGTGGTGGTGGTGGTATGATTAGACATGGAGGTAATTTAGAAATTCTGTAGTCTTGCGTTTAGTTCCCCGATAAAAATTCAGTAATTTAGAATGAATTTTTATAAATTTTCCAGTAATTTTGAAACAATTAGATTCAATTCCAAATGCTGTTATTTTCATGTGTAATTTTCTAGTCGAGTAAGTAAAAGTAGTTGTAATTGTTTTCAGTTTGTTGCGGTTGTATTCCGGTTCTAAACGATTATTTTAATTATCTAAAGTATGCTTTAAGTGTTGTGTGTGTTACATCCAGGCCATCCGGCTTATGTCATCCATGAACAAGAGGCTCCAGTGCATGAACACCCACCAAAATATCACATTTACCATGAGGATCAATCCAGTGATAATGGTCATGATTTAGCTGATTTGTTCGATATAGCGTTGACGGCGTTGGCATTTTTGGCCTTTAAATTGTTCTTAATACATGTCGTTATGTGCATCTCAGCAACAGTAAGTCTATTCTTTATGATCAAACTCCAGTCAAGATAGGCACTCTAATTTACTATAGACATAACATTACAAATAAAATATCAATCCAATATCTGCTAAAAAATAAACAAGATCAATAGTTATAAATATCGCTTTATAGGGAGCTCATGCTCAACTGAAAATTGATGAAAAACCTCCCGTTTCCGACCATGTCATATGGCAATACATTTGTATCAATTTTCAGCAAATTGTAAGCTTATCACTTTTTTTCCGTCTATTTTGACTGGACTAATAGTAAGATGTAGAGTTACAATTCGTATACATTCATCTTAAAATTTTGCTTGTGGAAAAATGTCGCATTTATACAACAAAAGTCTAAAAAATATTTTACACTGAAAAAACAGTCTTAGAGGAACTAAATTATCACTTTGTGTAATCAGAATGAAGCATAAAATATACAGATAGATATACAGATAGCAACTTTCAAAGCAGCCTCATGTCTTCTGAATGGTTATAAAAGTGCTTCGTCGTTACAAAGAAACAGTAGTGTTTTTCCTTATTGAATGTGTTAGAATTGCAACTCTATTTGATTGTACCTGTAGATTTAAATAAAATGTTCTCTTTTTAGAAAAATGCAGCGACAACAGCCAACATGATGATGCCAATGAGTATGAGTCCAACTGCAGGTCCGGGTGATGGTGACGGTGATGGTGATGGTGATGGTGATACTGCAACCGGTGGCACAGGTGGTGGTGACACAGGTGGTGGTGATACAGGTGGGGGTGATACAGGAACAGGTAACGCTAATGGTGGAACAAAGCTGTGGAGAAACGGTGGCACTGGCATCCTAACAATACCAACAACTGTACCAGTTGCAATAAAAAACTTGGGAATTTTCCAGGTACTGGAACTGGTGGGACGGCAACCGGCGGTACAGGTACAGGTACTGGTACAGGTACTGGTACCGGTGGAACTGCAACTGGAGGAACAGCTACCGGTGGTACTGGTACGGGAGGTACTGCTACAGCTACCGGTGGTACGGCTAATGGAGGAAATGGCGGTACTGCTACTGGAACCGGTGGTGGTCGAGATGTGATCCGTATTCGACTTCCACGACAAGTTCCAAATTATAATAATCAAGCTTTGAATGAATTAGCAAGAAGAGTTTTAACGACGATAGAAGCTGCATTGTTAGCCGAAGCAGATGATGGTACTTGCCTTAGAAGGACATTATGTGAAAATAATAAATATTCGAGAGAATCTGAAGGTAACAACAAGATTTTAATACCATTATGGAGGTAATTATCGCAAGATTTATAACAATAGAGTCTAATTTAGAATTTTTTTAGTCTTGGAATGAGTTGGTTATCAGGTAAACTTGCAACGAATATAAATCCAGCGACTTCAATGTTAGATACTTTGAAAGCTTCAATTTTGGGTTTAGGGAAAGCAAACTGTGAAATAATCTACCAAAACTGTAATTTTCGCCAAGAACGACAAGAGCGACGTAGAAGGCGGAGAAGGAAACGACAGTTGGAAAAATAAATCGATAGAGCTCTAGCTAATAGTCAATAGATGGCACAACTTGAAGCTTTCAACAATCATAAAATGACATAAATTCTTATGACAATTATGTAAGAGCTATGCAGGAGGTGCTATTAACTTGAATAGGGGCAAGTTGGGAACTAATGTTAGTCATAATTTATATTTTACATGCAGTTTTGAGGAAATATTGAAGCAATTCGTCTTTCACAAGTTGTTTGAAATTACAAAAAATCTAATTCTCTAGAGAACAAAAATTAGAAGCCTATTGAATAAAATATCAGCAATAAGTTACTAGCTTTTAAGAGATACCAGAGGGGGTTGAATCAATAAAAGAGAATGTACAATAATTGATAGTGAGTCTTTTTAATTATATTGAAAGTCGATATTTGCTTTGTTTTTTGTTGTAATATTTCAAATAACAAATGGTCGGAATGTTGGTGCGGTTGGTAATTAAGGAAAAAGCTTTCCTGTTAAAACAATAGACTTGTAGTCGTGTCATTCGGGATTATTCTGGAGTTGAAGACTACAATGTTGGGAGAATTTTGAAACCTGAATTTAGATTTTTTCGTTTACAGGGTAGTTTTAATTGTTGAATTCCCATTAAATTGTAGACGTGAGAGTTGTAGAGCATCTACAGGTCTATTTGTTGTCGGTTCGACTTGTTTTTACAGCTTGTTGTAATATTTTGGCCGGCCGGTTGGACTATTAAACGATAATTTACAATCTTGATCTTTGCCTATTGTTCAGGATGAACGGCAAGGATTCGCAGGAGATCGGGTGGCGGCCCGATCCGGCATCGTTTCAACTTCGCTTCTATGTATGTGTGTGCAATATAGAGCCTGGTGGATCGACGTAACGTTAGTGAAATGTTCAGTAGTGTGGCTCCAAAGTGTCGGGGGTGTCGTGTCACATCTTTCAAGGATGCCACCACCAACCGTTACCGAAACGTTAAGAGCTTGGCTGCTGTCGGCGTTAGTTGTGCACGGTGCCGTTGCTGGCAATCCGGACGCTAAACGGCTCTACGATGATCTATTATCGAATTATAATAAATTGGTGCGGCCGGTGGTCAACACATCGGATGTTTTAAGAGTTTGTATTAAACTCAAACTTTCACAACTCATCGACGTGGTGAGCAATTCCAATTCAATATCCAAATTTGCTGTTAAAAATCCATCCACTAAACAATTCGTACACGGTAATTTCGTGTAAATTAATTGCGGTTAAATGTTGGTTGTTCTAGTTGGAGCTAAAATCCTGTTAATGAGACCAATTCTTGTACAACACCTCGATTTTATAGCGAAATTAAATACTATTTTAACTACCGTTTCGAATAGAGTTAATCCATTGCCTCAACAAAAAAGATGACAATAGAAAATTGAAATTTGAACGATTCTCATCAAATTTCCGTTTTCTGTCTATTATACAAACTAACCGATCAAGCCAATTCCGGTTATACTCAACCGATATTCGATATTCTAAATGGTCTACAGGAGAATCAAAGATTCGGTTAATAAAAAACGAGAATCGAGAGAACGCAATCATTAGACTTTTAATCCGGTTTTTCGAGTATCCCAGAACGCTTTTGTTTTAGAGCTTTCACTTTCCTCAAACTTGTCTCTATAGTTTTTCGGTTGATACCCGAAGAACCTTTTTATCAGTCTAGCCAAGAGGGACAAGAACTGAAAGAACAAGTGTTATTTTTCATAATGTGATTCGATAACCATTTTTAGCGCAATATTGGACAAACACTTAAAATGAGCTGTTTGTAAACTAAATAAATATCGCTTTATTTGATTTTAAAACACACAATTGGTGGAAAATCAACAGAAAACTCGTACGTCCAACAATATTGACTTTGGTGATTAATTTATCGAATTATATCGTAATTTTGTATTTATTCAAAACTTTTATTTTCTTATTATTGGCGAAAATCGTGTATCATGGTTTTAATACAGCACGTTACGGAAATGTAACATTTTGTGTTGAACGTTCAAGTTCAGTAGTTAACGGTTGCAGTAAAACTACCCAGTTTGGGGCAATGTTGTGGAACTTTACTGTCGTATTTTCAAATGTTAGACAGTATAGTATATGCGATTTTATTCGGTTAGTTTAGCCAAGCTTATAAATCTGGCTTCATATAAAATCGTTGCTATTATCACCAAAACCCCCACTGATTTTCCATTAAATATACACCGAAAGTATGCAATAAAAACGGCCATAATGACACTGTTGGAGATGAAATTGTAGTTTTAACAAAACACTACGGTTAGCTGGAAATTTGCGGCTAATTTTTGAAAAAAATATTAGTATCGATGAAGATTCAAGCTTGTAAATCTCCACCCAATCCAGTTCTGGCTTTAAAAGTAGTACTAGTGGAAACATTATTCTACCACATAAATAACGCCAGTTATCAGAAATTGTATAAATCAGTGGTTTTGAACCTTTTTGATACGCAAAAAGCGATGTGAGAAGGATTCAAAGATAATTTAGGTAAAAATCTTACTGTAAGTAAAACCTCATACGCATAATTCACCCTAATCACACTTCTCTTTTTGGAAAAACTCCCTCTTTTACCATTATTTGAACATTTTGGGTTATTTTATCGATTAGGTCTCAATTAGTATTAGGGGTGATGATCGGATGTTGATGGACTTTTCGATTAGATAACACGGAAAAGCGACAATTTATGTTAAAATAAGTTGTTTTGGGTTAAAGTTATTAGAAATTGTAGTTTTGAAGTTAGAAATTTCAGTAAAGTGTAACAGATTTTTAAAGCAATAGAATCGAATTAAACAATTTCATTACCAACTAGTATCTTATAAATTATTAACTAAAAAGGGTAAATTTTGTATTATAAACACCGGTTTGGCGCCTCTCTAGTCCAGTATAGCTGTATAAAGCTAATCTTTTGGAAATTTTCGCATGTACAACTCTTTTCGATCCACTAAAATTCAACTTTAAGAGCTTTATTGTTGTAATATCGATTGTACGAATTGATGTAGAACCGTAAAATGGTGACTGAAAATAAAATAAAAATGTAATCAGACTACAATTGAACACGAATTTTATCGCCTAACGTACCTAACAATAAAATCGTTTTATATTTGGGAAATTTGTAATAAAAATAAATCGACAACTTAAAGCAGACATACACGCACATAATTCCCGGTCATATTCTGTTTGTGACATACGCCATTATGGGCTTATATAACGTTTGTCGTTGACAGGCTGAAATGAATAATTTTCAGAACATCATCTTCTGTCTATCCCGTCTTATGTTGAATAAATATACGTATGAACATATGTATATATAAACAACCCCTATAACATTCCAAGGGTTGTTTAGATTCTGTTTCCTGTTGAGTGACAACTCAACACTTTCTGTTTATCTGTACGAAGATGGTTTCATGTTCATCAAGTCTCTACTTAATGAAGCGATTATTTAGTTAAGTAGATTCCGTCTGTTACCACAACATATGTTATCAGATACGATTATAACATCAATCTATTTTAATTTCTTACCACGTTTGAGCACCGTGTTTGCAATTATTTTTGCTGCTGTTTTAATAAAATGAGCTTTCCACGAGTTGGAAGAAAAATAAAATGAAGCTTCGTCAATTTCACAAACTGGGTCGTGGGTGTCATTTGTTAAAAGTCTAATTGTAATATTCAAAATCGTCCGAACCGTATCGGCAAACTTATTTGGATTATTTACGAATGAATGACTAATTAATTGTACTTTGTAGTGTAAACAAGAATAAGTCGGTTGAAATATTCCGTTATAAATCACACAACAAAACTGACCCTATTTCTCTTGGTGTTATCTTGTCTTGATTCTATTCTTGTTTGTTTGGTAAATTTTCTTTAAAGATTGGGGATATTGTAATCGATCAACGAATGGGGTAGACAGTCACGCAGGTGCACTGAATCACTACAAAATCCTCAACATTTGCATAATTTCTTTCTAAATCCTATAAAAGGATATCCGTGCTTATCACTTAAAAGTTGTCTACAAGGCAACTCCGATTATTTGGACCCCCGATTTGATAAATATTTCGAGAATCTAACCAAAATTTGAGTCTTGTAGCTCAAAAAGCGCTGGTTTCCGACCATATCGCAGATTGACTCAGAGTGCCTTCAACATTGATTTTTCCCGTTGTTTCCACATTTTATTCGGAGATGGTTAGAAATTTTTGGCATTAATTCCAGAATGAGATGCTTAACTCGTTTACAGAAATTCCAACGAGTTCTTTTGACCAATTTGTCGACGAGGTTGAAATTTTGGCGAAATCATCCCCCAGGTCCCTCCTTTAAACTGGCGACTTGTTGTTTTCATTACAGTAACTGTAATGATTGGGAAAACTAAAGACTCGTCTAAAAATCGGAGAATTCTAAAGCAGATAGAAAAATCCCTGATTTTCTCAGAAATTTCAAAAATATGATTTGCATAAAATTGCAGAAATAATGCTATGTAGGATTCCATCGTTAAATGTGCTTCTATTATTCAAAATCCTGAAAATTTTTCGCAATGTGTTTATTTTGTATTATGTTCATTTATTAACGATTGCTGTTTCAATCAAGACTAAAATAAGAGAATCATTTTAAGGAATTCTGATTTACTCCGACCCTGTTTGTTTATTTACTAAATCTTTGATATTCAATACATTTGAAGCATTTTTGCGGGTGAAAATCAGATCAAAGAACTTTTTACGACCTCCGAATAATCTACGACAGTTTAGTTGTGCTAAAATCTCCCCTAAGGGCGAATCACTCGGACTTCAAATCACTCGACAATTAGTAGGAGCTGCTATAAGAACTTTTTACTTGCGTAGAATAAGATTCCAAAAATAAAATAAAACTTCACTTTCGATAATTTTACGGAACTTTGACGAGATTAATTTCGGTTTAAACAGGTGGAAATTTTGTAAAGAAACGTTTAACCAAACAGGTAGAGAAGCGGCCAATTTAATTTCACAAACAAACTTTTCGAAAATTATCGAATCTAAACAATCAAATGATCCTTTTATGATGGCTTCAAGTTAGCGAGATGGGAATTTATTAAAACAATTTGGTAGAAATTGATGAGGAGCTTTTCAAAACGAAATTAAATCGGAGAAATGGAAATAAAATTGAAGGAGAAAGCGAGAGAGAGAGAGAGTATCGCGATTTTCGCCACCATCGTCGTAGTGAAATTATGGAAATGACACTGGAGGCATCAAGTATGAAATGAAAAAGCGGCACAATCTACAAAGATCGATATCAGTGTAAGTTTAATCGAGTTTAATTTGATCAACGCAATTTTTTTTTTGTGCGAGATATACCTACAATTGTATTCGTCATAGTCAGCCAACTCGGGTAAATATTGCTTTTTTCCCGTGTTTTACACAGGAAGGAAACGAAGGAGTTTCTACAGTTAATACAGCGAATATTGTTGGGGATGTCCTATATTAGAGACAACGATATTTCATCCTGATGATAAATTATTTTGTTTGTTACAACTATACTTAGCCTAAGACTAGCAATTTTACATGACGGAATTAAAAGTAATGAAATTTATCACCTGAAATTGCACGTTTTTTAACGAATTATCATTGCAAATATTTCGAAAATTCCATTGATAATTTACGAATATTTGAAATTTAAACGATGAACAACAGACAATTAACTCGTGAATGTTGCAGTATTGATTTTACAGATGGAATTCTAATTGCAACCGAGTTAATTAGATGCGAATTTTAGGTGTTCATCAAACAGAGATCTTTATCCATCCAACACACTCGACTATAATGGATGGTTGAATAATTTCCGCTGTAACGAAAATAATCTAGGCGGATTATAATCGAAATGTATACAACCCTTTAAAAAAAACTATAAAAACCATTTATCGAACCGGTATCCGGTTACAATTTCACCGAGAAGAAAAACATTATATTTCTCACACTGAAAATCCCCAATAGAATCTCTTTGATCGTTTCAATTACAAACAAATCGATTTGTTCGCCAATAAACCATTCTAATTGAAATTGTCGAAAGAAAAAGTATAAAATTATAGAACAACAACGTTGAAAATTCTAGTCACGAAAGGTAGTGGAACAATAGACGTGAATACAACTAAACCTATTCGGACTAAATAATATTTAGAAGGGATAGAACACCTAAACTTTGTGGGTATAGTCGAGAATTTATATTGTTAGTTAACTCCAACAAATCGATTGTAACTAGAAAATATTCCGCAAGAAATCAAACTAATGTTGATAATTATTGGTTGGAAGTGGAGGAAATTGAGTTCGTAACGCCACGATAAGCGTTCTACCTGTAGACAGTTATGATAGTAACGGAATTGTAAAATAACCCCCGACGAAATATCGAGCTCGTTGACAAGCTAAATAGCTACAGATTTGTATAATGCTGTTTTAACAGTAGGCGAATATATTGTGTTATCTACCAAATTTCTATCAAACTACTAGAAAATATTGTTATGATTCCTCAAATTTCCAATCAACAAACATTATTGTAGGAGAATCCAATTTAAATGACATCTAATTGAAATTATACCGAACAAAAAGTCGTTTAATTTAAATTCTCTACATTGTAGATCATTGGAATAAGTCGGATTTTAATATCAAGTCCCACTCTAAAAGTTCTT
Organism: Hycleus phaleratus; assembly: GCA_013841185.1. Classification (NCBI taxonomy): domain Eukaryota; kingdom Metazoa; phylum Arthropoda; class Insecta; order Coleoptera; family Meloidae; genus Hycleus; species Hycleus phaleratus. The sequence continues at coordinate 24,640 of JACDRP010000292.1, forward strand.
AAACTGCTAAACGCTGATTCCTAGTCGAGCTGATATCCCAGCGTTGTTGAAAACTCGACTTTGATCGTAAATTTAAAACAATTCTCTATGTTCAAATTTAGGAGGCGTAAGTGAAAAAATGGTGGATGCGCCGGGTGAATATTCCTTTAAATTATAAAATTAATTGCGAGTAGCTTTCAATTATTAAAAAACGACAACAAAACGCTGTAGATCAGTCAAATAAGTCGGAATTCAAACGTAAATTCTACCTCGAAACTTCTTAATCTTCAAAGTCTAGATTTCTATTCGAGTTGACACCATATCGTTGTTGCAGAGCATGCTTTAAATTATCATTTTAAGACATTTCTAGGCTGTTGTTACTAGAAACATATAGTAGAATTAACTCTTAAAGTTCACATGACGAGATGAGTTAAAAATGGTGGATGCGCCGGGTAAATATCCTTATATCTATAGCAATACTGAAGGAAATTAAACGTGAAATGATAACATAAAAAATAATAACAACTAGCTCTAAACTTATTGAAAATTATTAAGAATAACTTTATATTTACACTGTAGACCAATGGAAATAGTTGTAACTTAATCGTAACTTCTGGTTGATCTGTAAGGAGTTGGTATCATATCGTTGTTGGAAAGTAGGCTTTAAATTATGATTTAAGGGCATTTCTCGGTGTAGTTACTAGACCCGTTTGATAGGAGTAACGGTTAAAATTTACACTATGAGGGGAGTTAAAATGGTGGATGCGCCTTCTACGAATAACAATACTGAAGAGAATCTTAGGTGCAATCATATAAGTAGTTTCTAATTGAAAATTATTAAAAATAAGTTTAAATTTACACTGAAGCCCAATGGAAATAGATGGAATTTAATCTTAAATTCTACTTTTAAGCCTCTTAATCTCCAAGGTGTCGATTTCTATTCTTTTCTATTGCTTTAAAGTATGCTTGATCATTTTAAAATACTTGTCGGTTATTGTTACTATACTTATATGAAAGAATTAATTTTTAAAGAGTGGAAGAATTCTCATTGAAATATTAAATAGTTCTTTCTGTCTCGAAAAACACAGATTCCTGTAATTGTCCTAATTAACAATGTTGTTAACTATTATTAATCGAGATTTTAATTTGAGTAGTTTCTAATTAAGACAATTACATGAAGAATTACTAGATTCGAATCGATCTGTTATTGTCAGTTTTAAAAGACCCCTCTAGAGCTTTACATGCAGCTCAAATTTACGTAATTTGTGGGATGTAAAAATGGTGCAAGCGCCGAGCAATAAATTACAATACAGAAGAGAATCACAGGTAAATTTCTTCAAAAATAACAAACTTCAATTACAAGAAGGTGTTAATTGTAATTTACAAGAAAAATAACTTTAAATTTTGCGTTGTAAATTAATGGAATGAGTCGGAATTCAGTTGTAAGTTCTACTTTTAAACTTCTTCATCTATAAAGTGTAGATTTCTATTGGATTTAATGTTATTAAGCTGTCGTAAAGTACGCTTTAAGTTATCATTTTGAAACATTTTGCGGTTGCTATAATCAGACCCGTATGGATTTACAATTAACTCTTGAAGCTTACATGATCAGAAGAGTTGAAAATGGTGGATGCGCCGGGCATATATCTTTTATTCGTAGTAATATTAAAGAGAATCACACGTAAAACTCTATAAAATCACAAAATAAGTCGCTTTTAATTGTAATCAAGCAGAATTCAAACGTGAGTTGTACTTTAGATCTTCTATTTTAAATTTTGAGACATGAATAGTTGTACCTTTTTTTCCTATGAAAAGCTAACAGTCGGATTTTCCAAATGCTAGTAAGGTCGATAGAGGCTTAAATTTCGAATCGAACAAGATATGTCTCACCTCGATATCTTTTGTCGTTTTTAAATGAGAGCGGAAATGCTTTTCTTATGGGATTTTAATGTAATTGAGGACAGGCTAGCTTGCTTCGAACGAGACTCTTAAAGAATATTTGATGTAAAAATGGTGGATGCGCCGGACAAATATCATCTTACAATTGACAAATTGAAACTTTTCCACCTCTGTGAAACTAACAACATTAGAGCAAACCACGTGATGTTTCATTAAAGCTCTGTGATCAATCAATGATGTATCACTTTGATTTATTCTATTTTAATTGCCCAAAAATTTTCTAATTATTGATATTAATTATGGTTTTATAGAAGAATAATCTAGCATAACAACGGCATTATGTTGGCGTCAAACAAGTTGGAAGTTTTCGTTTTAATTTCGTTGTTGTTTCTGAGAAAAACGAACATTTCGACATTTATTTTTATCGTTATTGTTGTTGAGAAACATATGGTTGTTGGTCTCCGATTTTCTTCGGTTCTTTTTCGATTGCTTCTTGAATTCCAAACACCAATTTTCAAGTCAAACTTGCCGCACACAACAGAAAATTATTAGAAGATAATTACGGCGAAAGTTGAGAAGTTGTAAATTAATAAAAACTTTGTTGTAATTTGAGGCGACCGCGAAATTTGAATACGCTGAATAAACAAGATTTGTGATTTGGGCGAATTTCAAACTTGATATAAAACCGAAACAACACAGCTTTGTCAGTTAGATCTTAATTGATGAATGTAAATTTGCAATTTTAAGGGTAGCCGAAATTCCCCTTTCAAAACTATCATCCCCTATAACTGATGTTGCAACTTTTTCGCAACGTTCCCATATAAAGGTTTCATTTCCTGATTTATATTCGTGTCTATATTGAAAAACAAATCGAATACGGACCGAACAGTGGTGGTTTAGGGAAACAAAACGTGAAGATACACACGTAGATTCCAATAGGGAGCCGCTTTCTGATTATTGCCATATATTTGCCATAGGATTTCGCTCCAGTAAAGACGCATTGATAAGCAAATCGAATTTTGATAACGAAAAAAAACCATTCCAGTAATGCGTTGTGTTTACGGTTGACTTAATGCGAGATCAAAATTTTCCCTTTGTTCTCTCGAAATCCGCTCGTTTACTGTTTCGTTCATATTGATTGCTGTGTGGGAATTTTTCTCAAGCCAGGAATTTTATTGAAAATAGCCCATAATAGTAGTAAAGTTGAATACAATTGCATTTACTGCTGTATTTGAAATTTATTGTATTTAAGCAAAGTTGTAGACTGGTTGAGAATCTCACTCAAAGCAAACGATTCCATGAGACAATAGATTTAAAATATCTTAAAAACTACGAAAAATATCGGGGTGGTAGGTGCTTCTCAGTTGATAGATAAAATGATAATTTTGAAATGTAATAATGAATAACTCTAAAGAAATATCCTAAAGTCGTGAAACAATTCACAGGAAAGTTTCAACAATGCTATAAGATCAAGAATCAACTATTAACAGATTAGAAAGTTATAATGTAGGGCTTAAGATTAAAATCCAAGTTGCTCCAGTGACCTACAATGTAGAAGTTCTGAATTAATACTGTCTTTACCCGTATCTTTAAAATAAAAATTGTAATATTTAAGAGGAGTTTCGGAACATTTTAGCATTTTAACTGTTTGGAGATCTATCCATTTATCGACATTTTTCTGAATAGTAGACAAGCCTTACTATAGAAAGAAGTTTAATCGAATTAATTTCCCATTAAATTCTGTACTTTCACTTCAAGCTTGCACTTCATTTCCATTTAGTTTCATTGTGTTGAGAAGAATTGAAACAAATTTGATAATTACTTCGGACTATAAGTTCTTATGGCAAGTGCCTATATTTGGCGAGCAATTTGGAAAATATTCCAAGGATTTATAGGAGAGTGTTTGCAGATAATTTTAGCAAAATTTGGGTTTCCTAGCCCACTCGAAAGCTGGTCAAAAAACGTTCGTTTCTGACCAAATAGCGATTTTCCAAAACGAGTTACGCCAAATGATTTAGAACGATTTGAGGAGGCTCCCAGCTTTGATTTTTTAATTTTTCTCTTTCTTGGCCAACTTCACGATAAGCTACGGGGCTCCAATTTTGCTAAGATGATCACTAGAGACTCTCTTATAAATCCTTGCAAATTGCTCGCCAAATAAGGCCAGTTGCCATAAGAATTTATAGTGAAACGCACGATATGTGGATTTTGGGGCAAGCAATGCAGTTCTTTCAGTTTCAGTTTCTTTACCTTCTTTCAGAAACTATGTAACAGATTCTCTCAAAATTCGGCATACATGGAGCCTAGACCAATACTAAGTACTGGTAATTTTTTGAAAATTTTTGAATTTACAGTTTCTGTGTTCTTTGTAATATTGGCAATTTTGCTAATGTTATGTATTGTTACGTTTCCTCCAATATCGAATTTATAAATATTTGTACAGTAAGGACGGATATTTATCGTTTCTCTTGAATAAAATAGACGAATCGATACAATTTGTTAGAAGATGGTATGTTTGTTGAAAAAATCTCCCAACAAACAAGTTTTTTATTCCGGTGTGTCCTATGATGAACATCTACTTAATGAGAAAAGAAAGTGATTTATTCATTTTTTTATGACTGTCGCTGATTTATCATCAAACTCTTTGCGGTCACGTACGATAATTAAAGCCTCACTGACGCTTGAATATCTTATTGTACGTTTTTGTTTGTCTGGGGAAAAATGTTTTTTTCTTTTAGCAATTAATTGGAGATTTTCTGTGTGCAGTCAACAAAGCTGCCGTACGATTTATTGAAACTTTCGTAAAAGTCGATTTATTAAAACGTCGAATATTTGCTGAAATCGAATATTAACTTTCTTTGGACAGCCAAATAAAGAGAATAAGCCGAGAATATCGTACAAGTTTTAATAGAAATCGAATTTCTTTTGAAGACTATCCAAAGATGGTTATTTTGATTTCGTTCGTTCAATTTAATTCAAAATATTATGCCATCGAAATGTTGCAATATCTCAAATGTCAAAAGCTATTGTTAGTTTCTAACAGTCGAAATAATCATTGAAATGTATAATTCACAAGTGTATTGTTGAAATATAAAGGAGGTGGAAAACGGCATCACTTTACAAGTTTCTTTTTGGACATTGTATTGAAGACAAGACTATTGGCACAGTTCCAATAAATTTCAGCGACTATCGGACGGGGACAGATCATGTGAAATTAAACGAAAATGAACTGCTAAGTTGAAGTGTAAGTACGCAATTTGATCGAAATTTGTGAATTTTTAACAAATAAATTTTTTCTACAGTATAACTTGTGTACAGTTGAGATAAATATCGATAAATCTAATTGTTAGAGCAATTTAAACGCTAAATGTTTAAATATCTCTTGATTATTACCGTTTCTGTTTCCAAGATCATAATAAAGACATTGTAGGTCTTTAGAATAACTTGGATTTTAATTTTAAGCCATACTTTATAACTTCCTAATCTGTTAATAGTTGATTCCTAATCTTGTAGGTTGTTGGAAACTTGTGAATTGTTTCATGGCTTTAGGATATTTCTTTGAAGAGTTACTCATTATTATATTGCAAAATTATCATAAATTTTATCTATTATAGACGAGCTCTATTGAACGAAAACACAGAAACTTGCCAAACTATTTCCCCCAAATTTTGCTTTTAAAGTCAAGTAATAGGCTCGTTCGAAACTGCATTTCATTGAAGCGTTTTGAGAAATTTTGTGAAAATTTGGAATTATTGTTGAAAATTTAAAAGCTACTACTATTTTGTCCTATAACTCACTCTATTAATTTCTTTGCAGTATTGATAGCAAATTGAAAAATCTGAAGAAATATTCGATCAGCTCGATAGTTTTTCAAAAAACCAAGAAAAATGGCACACAATCTTAAGCGTAAATGACAATTTGCTGAAAGATTATTATGAGGGCTTTAAAACATTGAAGTTTTGAGAATTTTAAAGAAAATCAACAGCAGTTTTCGTATGTTAAAACTGTTTTGCCATTGTTTTTTCAGCAAGAAAGTATTTGGCCATTTATCTTAATTTTTTGGAAAACTTGCCATCAATTAAACTCCATTGCAAACAACTTAAGAGAGTGAGTTGTGAGGGAACACAAGGTTTCCATTTATAAATCCAAATTCTTCTTATATAGTTTGAAAGGCTTGTTTCAACGAGCCATAAAACTCTTTGAAATACAAAATAAGAAGAAAAGTTGAAGTTGCTTTCTCTAAGGAGTTGTAATTTGACCACTAGGGTCTAAATTGTGGTAGTGTAGAAATGGTGGATGCGCCGGGCGAGAATTTGCATTTTTCTTATTTAATAATAACTTTATTTTGAGTGTATTTTCGTGGCAATAGTATCCACAAAAGGGTATTTAAACTTACCCACATTGGACCTTTTTCTCGTATTAATAACAAAGTGACAATCAAATTTTTAAGAATCATCGTTATTTGGAAACTACGATTTTTATACGTCATTTTACCGTTCAACTAGAAGAGAAATGATGCTGGTTGATATGGGAGAATGTGACAACAGCTCATCAATCTTTTTATAATGACACGTAATAATAACTTCATCCTGTTCGACTATTTTTAACGTAAATTCCATATAAAGGATGGCAAATTTTCGATATATGTTCGTGAAAAAAATTCACTCTTTTTATATCGACATTTTCCATCGTTCTGTTTTGCTTTTTTTTCAATTCGGAATAAATGGAACTGATGGTCAATTGACAGCAAGGAAATTGGATGGGTGTAAAGAAAAAGGCAATCGATCAGTTTTGTTTTACTCCCGGCCATTTATCGAGAGAAATACGAACAAGTTACCAGAATACTAGAAACATCGTCTTAATTAAACCAAATTGTCCAAAGATATTAAATAAAAACCAATTTTTTAGAAGCGAATAGATTTATGCGATGATTATGTCGTGATGTGATAAGTTAATTGTCATTTTGGGAATAGTAAAACCGAATTTATTACAGTTGTTTATTTCTGGCATTTTTGTGGGCAATTTAGCCGTTTATGGATTGGAAATAATTACGACAATAGAAAATATGAGAGAAAAACCAATGGTGGTGGTAGTTGGAAAAACAAGAATTGAAGAGCCGTACACAGCGATTCAAAACATAATTTGGGGATATTTCAGTAAATTTCCGATACGCTGAGAAATCCAATTTTTTCCACGAAATGTTCTCCAAATCGCTCACCAAATAAATTTAAATTAAATACTTTTGAATGGACCATTCCGTATTCATATCAATACATGAAGGAGTTTATTATTCTCTCATCTGTCTGAAAGTTGAATCGCTATCCACATAAAGACTAATAAATAGTCAAACAGACAGGATATGAAGATGGGGAAATAAATTGTCACGTTCATAATATAATACAAACGTTACAAAAAGAACTGAATACTAATTTTGTTGTGCCATTTCCCTTGGTGTTGGTTATTTATTTTCCAACCCACCAGCCATGTTTTGTCCATTCGAATTATCTCAACTTTCGCCTTGTAATACCCCGAACGTCACTATTTGTTGCCTTACATTTCCAAATATTCGAGAAACCTCCCGTTTTTTATTCGTCTCTTTATAAACAGACTAAAGTACGATAAAAGAAAATTTAAAAGGCTATTGGAACGAAGAGAAAGCTTTCTCGTCTGATATTTGTCGGTTTTAATTTCCAAATTTCTGGTAAATATTTACGATATTGGCGATATTGTCGATTCGAATAAATAAAAGAAAAACGTCGAATTCACGTTATGGGAATACTTCGATATTTGTCTTTTATATTTCGAGTATTGCACATGGGAGAGAATTCAACTAACGGTGCGATTCTTCGAAAGTTTCCGCATATAAATTAGTCTCATATTTTCTATAGTTTGATTTAAAATTTTGATTTATATCAATCTACAAGTATAACAAACTTTAGTAATATTTCACCGAATCATTAACAAAACAAATAGTGGTTGTAGACAAGGCAAGTTTCGTGTACACGGATTTAAATTACACGGTAAATGCATCAATAATGCTTGTTCACGCTTCTTTTACCAAATGTAAATGATTTTACCCGGAAATATTTAAGCCGAATAGAACTAACTCAAAAATTGGAAAACAATGCATGTTCATCAGCGCCGGAGTGCCGGAAAACGCATTTACCGCAGCGATTCTTCCGGTTTGAGCAAGAAACAGAAGTCGTGTGAGCTCCGATTGGTGTACTGAAACAACACACCATTTTGCAACATTTCTGGGTGCAGTTTACGCATTTTTGGACACAAGTCACTCTGAAGAAGTTTTTGCAGTTTTGCAACACTAACAAAATATCTTCGCTAAAAACAAACAAACAGGATCAAGTTCTGGTGAAGTTTCTGTTATGCCACTGGTGTTGAGTCAAGATCGGTAGTAAATGCTGAAAACTCATTGCATCAAGTCGATAGCAGTTACTTCATGACTTGACAACAAACTCAAGACAATAATGTCAACTGTTCAATTTTAAATGGTTATTGTTGTTGTGGTAAGATCGTTGCCAATACGGAAACGAATGATAAATGAAACTTCTCTTTTCGTTGTTTATTTTTAGTGTTTACAAATATCGATTGAGTTGCAGATATAGAAGAAAACAATACCGTAAAAAATTGCGTAATAAAAATTGCAAATACCCCATGAATTGAACGGCTGAATTTGTCGATAACAGTTAAATACACATCGGTTCTCTTCCCCAATTTTCAAACATGTACAGAAATTCAAATACGAACAGATAACATCCAGATTGTTGCTGCAATCTGGATGATGGACCGACAGGCGGTTTGGTGTCATTACTTTCAACTCGGAGCATAATTGAAAATCCAATATCCAGCCCTAAAATATAAACACAAGCGTTTGTATGGGGGAAAAAATGGAATAATCACCAACTAAATGAAGCAGTAATTCAACGAAAATTTCCATATGAAGCGGATTTATTTCTAAATTAATTACAGTTGTGACTTCTTCAATCATTTTATTAAATGCTGACTGTCGATAAGTAAAATTGCCAACGTGCACATTGATTATTAAAATTGTTAATTATTACACGTTCCCAGATAATACTTGAGCACACTCTAATCTTGATATATCTCACTTCAAAATGAATAATTAATTGGATGACTATTCGACAATTTCGACATCTTTTTTGTCGATGCAAAATGATGGTCTATAAGTGCTACTCTGGAAGTTTCCACGGATTTAAAACGATGTGAAAGCTCAAATGCGAAATCGGTGGGAAATTTCACAGCATACCACGTGCATACTCAAGAGTATATAGTTTGGAAATATATTAGACGGTGAGCGAATATTTTAGCAAGAAGTAAACTCGGTAGCTCATCAAAATTTTCATCAATTAAGTACACCACACTACAATACACTTAAATATTAAAAATGACCCATAAGATTCATTTTTTCGTTCGTTTATGAGAAAATCGCTTTCAACAACGAACATGAACGAAAATGGCATTATAATTTTCCAAAATATTTTTCAAATTGCGCAACGAATAAGACTTATCTTTAAATTATAGACTTTTAAAAGGTCTATTCGGTATTTCAGCGGTCTGTACGACAAATCAGGCTGTAATCTTAACACTTGGAGATTCGATATATGTATATCTGCTAGTTTTCGATCAAATCGAAAGAAATACTCGAATTTCAGATATAGCACGTACATGCCAACAATCTTGACTGTTATAAAAGAATTCGATTTATCTGGTGAAAAACTACCACTGGGATTACGATGCTTTTATTCAAACAAACAAACGAACACACATGTGAATAGAGAGGGTGGCAGTTCGACAACTCATACACCACCAGCAACCCTTTCTATCAACATTAAATTATCGTAACGCTCCACAAATCTGACAATATACACCAGGAAGGGCGAGTTAAAGTTTATATTTTAAAATCGATAATTGTCTGAGTATAGCACGAAAACCGATTCAAGGATTTGTACGTATTATTTTATCAAATCACGTTCATGATAACCAATATCCGTGATATTTAAAGGATTTAAATGTCGTAAAACAACGATAATAATTGCATTATGCATGAATTCTCGATTCTGTCAGAAGGTTTTTGTTTTGTTTCAAATTCAAATAATCGAGAATTATAGATTTGTCGTTATTATTAAAATTGAACTAGACGATAATACAGAAACTGTAAGTTTGAATATTTTCAAAAAATTACTGGAGTCTACTATTGGTCTAGATTCTAACTATGCAAAATTTTAACAAAATCCGGTAACTAGTTTTAGAGAAAAGCTAAATTATCTGGAATAATTGTTAAAAATAACGAAATTAAACGCTTAAAACCCATTTTACAATGTTTAATGTAATTTAGAATTTTCTAAAATGGAAAGCACCAACAAATACAACTTAAAATGGTATTTCCGAATATATTTACGACGTTTTTACACAATTAAAAACCAGGGAGAAATCGCATATAAAATTGTTCGTTACAGTTGTAGACTTCAATTTACAAGAGGAACAATGACTGCGAAAAAGCCATAAAAATTGAATATGCAAACGAATTGGTATCGTGAAAAACGACAACTACGACGATGTTAAAATTGAACCGTATATCTTCTTATGAATACTGGAAGTTGTAAAAATACATGATCATCTATCGAGGACTGTGTTAAAATAAAATTTCCAAAGCTATAGAAACTACTTTAAATATCCATTATACAAATTGTGGTATTCTATAACTATCCATAAAAATTCTAATAAATATAGCGGACAATAATTTGAATTACAATCAATCAAGTTAATGTTGAAGTAGAATTCACGCACATTTATTACACCACGTTCGAAATAAATCGTCCATAGAAAGTGAACGTTAATTTGATACGATTTCAGGTAGAATTAAGCGTATAGATGACGATTCTTTCGCCGAAAGTGTTCACTATAAATTCGTTTGATTGAGGGAAATAAACCAATAACAATCGACATAAATCTCTTGCAAGATATCGAACTTGCCCTAATTTTTATCAATTAATCGATAACTTCTACAACGATTCCCTTCGAGTGGTAGAAGAATACGATTTTTCAGCCGCATGGTGTTTTCCTCGGCTTGTTTAAATGCTGTACTGGACTCGCTCATACACAACGCTGCTGAATTATTTAGTACGGATTACGACCTGAGCGTTGACTGTATATCGACTTGAAAGTCTCAAAGCTTTTATATAAACCGCACAGATACACGCAGAAAGATAATGGGGAGAAATATGTTTGTAATTAAAAGCGAAATAGGATGAGATGTGGGTCGCAAAAAACCGGAGGAAAGAAAGAAATAGTCCCATTGATCCGTTAAAAAACTAATCAACAAGTATTAATCAACGTTTGTGCTGAAATACAATTGATTCGAGGGGGTGTGTTGAACGATTAAATAAAACTGTCATTTAGTTGGGAGTCGAACTAATAACTGTTTTTAATCAATTTCAAGCCCATTAATTTGTAATTTTTGATTTAATTTAATAATACTGTAAACAGATACAGCGATGGTTAGACTGTAATTTGAAAATTGCCCCAACGGATTCAAATATTGTACTAAAAAGCTCTTAAAATTGAGCTTTACTGGTTTAAGGCGTCAAATTCCTTGAGTTGTTAAAATTATTTAAAATTTCTAAACTGTAGACTGCAATTATCACTATTATTCGTGTAATTTTTCGAATTTTCTATAAAAAATAAGCTACTTCAGTTTAAAATAATCGAAATAGTTAAAATGATAACCCGCCAATTTTGATTTTTAAGGTTAGAAATTTGAGTACCAATCGCAATTTTTGGAGAGCGCGCAATTTTCAATTTGACCAATAGTTATCGACAATTTGAATTGCACGCCCACCGAAAAATAGGTTGGCAACAAAACTCCCCAGATTGGTAACTAAACTAGCCTTACAATTCCAAATTTGGTTAATTCGTATTTCTGTGGTTGTTCTGTATTGTCGTCTGTTTTTCAAGTATTTTGAAGAATTGCGGAATTATTTCTACAATTTTTTTCCTGTATGACGGCCCCTCTTAATTGCTTCACGATTAAAAAAATTAGAGGAATATTTTGGCAAAATTAAACCGATCTCGAGTCATTAGTTTCCGGTTTTTCCAGGATCCCGTAATGAAAAACGTTCGAGGACAATTTTGGGTTGGCATTTTCGCCAATTTTCCAATGGGTTGCAACGATTTAATTTTACCTAGGGACTAACCTATGAATTCTGAAAATAATTTTCGAATCGGCAATTAATGGCAGCTGTAATTATTATAGAATACGACTTGCGATTAGCACCATTTTAACACGTTTTCGCCGTTTTAACATGACTTTTAAACACAATTAAGCCTAAATTTAAGCACCTACATGCGTGTATAAAAGGTAAGTTTGAATTATTGACGATTTGGCTCGGGAATTCGAGAATACAGATGGGCATAATTCCGTTCTACGAGTATATTACATAGGCCTATAAATATGTAAATAAAGGATCGTTTTATTACTTGGCAAAAGCAGGAAAAACCCTGTTCATAATAGCTTGTGAAACTGTAATGAAAGCATAAGAATAGCGCCTTGTTGTAACTTTATTATTGGATTGAAATGAAAACTAATCAGGTCGGATTGCTTTTATAGAAAAGTCGAGTATAGGCGGCCGTCGCCGTCGTCTCTAGCCGCCGATATTTTCCCAGGCACTCGATTTGAGGGGATTCATTGGAAATCTCCCTTTAGAAATGAATTCAACCAATGATCTTTTCTATTACTTTTACAATTCTTGAGGGACTGAAGGGCCCGATTGTGATTCTTTGCGAAACGCACCATTTTCATTGTTTGTTCAAATGGCCAATTTCTAACTTTCTAGATTGCCGAAATTTCTTGAATTATCAAAAGTTAAGCGCATTTTTTCTGTTTGGCGTCTAAACAGTCTTAATATTCAATAATCGATAACTTGCTTGTTTTTATAAAAACATTTTGAGGAGCTTTAAAGAAAGTTTTTGGGTTTGGAAAATTTTACTTCAATTTCAATTTATAGACGACAATCTAGGAGCATGATTTGCTTCAATATTTTGCACATTTGCCTAGATTTGCTGATATTTTTGGCAAAATCATAAATTTACGAATGACTTTTGCACAGTACTTAGACAGTAGTAAGCCCTTTCCAAATATTGCTAATTTTCTAGCAAATTGACGAAAATTAATTATTTTTTCAAATTTCTATTTCTGTTTAGTTCCATTAAAATAAATTCTGGTTCTATTATGCCATCTCTAGAATAAAGAGAGAATGGAGAATACAAACAAAACGTTAAAGTTTTGTTGAATATTTACAAAAAAATCTATGCAAATATTATTTTAATAAATACAAAATAAAACCCCACTAGTTATTATCAAATTGCACTCTTATATGATGTTTTAACGGATCCGAATGAGACGGCTACAACGACGATGAGACTCAACTTTCCCATATTAAACTAATTAGCATTATTTTAATTAAAATGCAAAACGTATTCATCACTGGGAAATTAAATGATAGACGGTAAAGAAATTGTTGTAATTTACACATCTAACATTCCATTTTTCGGCGGCAACTAGAAGAAAACCCAACATATCCATCTTGTAGCAAAGTTTATCTATTTGAACAACTTTAAAGAGGAACACTGAAACGTTTTCTAGTTATAAAGAAAACTTCTTAAGTACCTACATGAATAGTTTTTGATCAACGAAAAAGAAACGATATTGTAACGTGTCTATAGTAGATTCACTTTATGTAGAGCAATTTCACCTGTGGGAAATACACGTACACTTTTAGATAACTGGAGAGCTTTGAAACTTGATCCATGGCAATATTATAGCTAGAATTTTTCTAGTTGACACTTTAACCAAACTAGATTTGGTTTTATTTTACACGCATTACAACAAAACTACAAAAAAAAAAAACAAACCAAACTGAAATAGAACCAAAACAAATTCTTATTGATCTTGAAACTTATACAAGTTTTTTGTTGCAGAATCTGAAGAATCAGATAATGACGACAAATTTATGGGTAGAACAGGTGAGTTTTTAAGCATAAATTGAACATTAGTGTTATTCTGTAACTTCTTGGCAACGGGTCACTTCCTCATGTACAAATTGTCTAGTGCTTTTTCCTTTATTCTTCGTTTTATCTGTCTGTCTTTCTGTCTTCTTGTCTTCCTATCCTTCTGTCTTTCTGTCTTTCTGTTTTTCTGTCTTTCTGTTTTTGTCTTTCTGTCTTTCTGTCTTTCTGTCTTACTATCTTTCTATCCTTCTGTTTTTATGTTTTTTTATCTTTCTATCTTTTTGCTTTTGTGTCATTTTGTCTTTCTATCTCTCTGCCTCTTTATCTTTCTATTCTTCTATATTTCTGTCTTTCTGTCTTCTTGTCTTCCTATCCTTCTGTCTTTCTGTTTTTCTGTCTTTCTGTCTTTGTCTTTCTGTCTTTCTGTCTTTCTGTCTTTCTATCTTTGTATCTTTGTCTTTCTATCTTTCTATTCTTCTATGTTTTTATCTCTTTGTCTTTTTGCCTTTCTATTTTCTATCTTCCTGTTTTTTTGTCTTTGTATTTTGTCTTTCTATCCATCTGTCTTTCTGTATTTCTGTCTTTTTATCTTTTTATCTTTCAATCTATCTTTCTGCCTTTTGTCTTTCTATCTTTCTATCCTTTTGTCTTATGCCTGTCTTACAGTTTTCTTTCTTTTTGTCTTTCTTTCTTTCCTACTACTTTTCATTGTTCCTTTCTGCTTCTTCTGCTTTTCCCTTGTTTCTTTTCTTCTTTCCTTCTGTCTGGCTATTTTTCTTTCCTTCTTTCGTTCTTTCGTGCTGCTTAAATGGCTGGAATTATCTTTACAGTCATGGTACGATTATAAACTTCGATGGGAGCCGAAAGAATATGGTGGTGTCCATATGCTGCACGTCCCATCTGATCACATATGGCGGCCAGACATCGTTCTATACAACAAGTAAGTTGCAAGAAATTTTTTAATGATTACAAATAAAAGTATTGTGTTTATATCAACTTTACGATCAAATTCGTTAGCCATTGTTTAGATGATATCTCTTCTTCTATCTACCACATCTAACAGTTACCTCTCAGATTATATTACCAGTTGAAAGTATAATTAATCAGTTTCAGTATAATTTCGTCACGAATCCCCCTTGTAACGATCATTATTGAATACTTTTCAGCTCTAAGAAAAATCCATCAGTATTATTTTTCAGTTTTGAGAAACGCTATCATTAAAAGCTCATTAAATGATGATAATCTAGTAGAAGTAGGGGAGAGGGTGTCAAAAATCGTCCAACTTAGCTGACAAAATTCCAAGAAACAATTTAATATTTTTTTTAGAAAAATTGCCTTAGGAAAGTTACGATGCAAATAAATTTCATGCTACATAAAATCGCCAGTGTTTGACGCATAATTTAAATAGACAGGCTCAGTAATAATTTTGAAGAAAAATATTTGGGGCAATATACCGAATTTAATCTATAAGAGAGCCCGGAATAACCCCAACCGATATTAATATTTATAGGGTTCGTATTGTTGATGTATTGTCGGGAATACAGGATGAATTTTTGAATTGAAATAGAAAGAATCGATTTAATTTTGTAGCGGCAATAATACAAATCATTTGGAAATTCTTCTTGTCTATAACGCGGTTGATTTCACTACAATATCTGTACGTATGTGTAACCGTTTAAGGGTTAATTATTTGGAAAATCGCTATTGAAACAGGACAACAACGATAAGACCAAACATGTTTGAGGGAATTTAGACGAAAAACTTTAAGCGAATTGTTACGGTGTTGGATTCAATTCGAGGCGATCTTCTCTACAATTCCTCTGGGATTAATTTACGCAAATTGACAACAAAAATTGGCTAGAATCGACAATAAAATCGATTATTTTCTAAAAAAAATGCATCGAGGAAATAGAGCACACCGGTTAAATGTACAAATTACAGTTAAATGATTTTACATGGCCAGAAATGTAGAACTGGATGCGATAGAATTGCTACCGGAGCTTGTTTGAATATTAACTCACTGTAAAACATTGATGGTAACACGTAATGATTTCCAATTCAAAACAATTACTGTTAATATCCGCAAATTTCAATAGATTTACTTCTATTGATTGAGAAAACGCACTTTCACCTCTAATTCAATTGTGTTCGATTTCATTATTTTCATTTTAATTCTCTCCAACTAAAGTTCTAGAGGCTCGTTGAAAGCTCCTATAAATCTAATGATTGAATTGAGAAAAACTAAAGTTAAGGGCTAGAAGCTAACATGTCTAAATTATGGAAATTCTGTAAGACAGCGGAACTGAAATATTTCGAAAACGATTAAAGATATCAAGATAATGGATGTCTTGTTTGATTCTGAACACGAATTTCCACATTTCTGAGCCTATAGCGCTTGAAAATTTTGGCTGAATATTCCGGAAATTTCAAAAATTGACTATTGATAGATAGAGGAAAGCTACAATTCTATTTTCTATTTTAGTTTTTTGTAAAATAACATCCAAACTAGTATAATTTTTGGATTTAAATAACACCTCAAGTGAAGTCTTGTCCTTTCAAGACTTATAATTGGCTAGAGTAGGTCTTCCGAGCCCGACTCTTGGGAAAGAAGTTGTTATCTACTTTTCAACATAACTGCCTTCTCGTTCTATGCAAATCATGTAGTCCTCATAAGGGCACTAGTAAAGTCTGGGGTGGAATTCAGGGCCCTTGTCTCGTTCCTTTGAATTTCTAAAAAATGTTCTTCTCCGTCGTAATTTTCAATTTTGACAGTCAGAGAGTTTATTAGAGTCAAATCTCGCAAGCAGGTCGTGCTAATTGCCTTTTAGCCAAAAATTGATGAAGGAACTAGCGCAATTTTCTAATCAAATTTCGTTCTTTGATACAGAGCTAAAATTGTGAAATTTGTTAAGCTTCTTTATCAAAAATGCGACTTTTAGACCAATTGGTTAGACTGAATCAATAAAAAATGAGCTATTTCAATGTAATTTTCCAGTAAAATTCCTGTTTTCTCATAAAGACCTACAAAATTCTGAAAAATCGATAGAACTAGCGCAACTAGCATACAAATCTTGAAATTTTGTACTGAAAGTACTAAATTATTTTAAAGTTTTGCATTACGATCAAATAAAGTGGACTAGACTTTTCGAAATGAGGCAAAAGTGCTATTTTTTTTCACATTACGGTAATCTTGAGGGCCGAAATGTTTTTCAATATAAAATAAATTTTCTCATTAAAATTTTGGAGTGAGTAATTTTTCAAAATCTCCTCAGAAGAGAAATTTCTTCATTTCGATTATAAAAAGTAAGTATTGAAAATTGTCTCAAATTAACATTATTGGTAAAAATTTTGATTCAAGAGTGCTAAATTTTTCAAAAATTTTATTTAGAGCCTAACTTGATCAACAAAATTTCTAATACAAAAGTTTTAAAATTCCATAACAAGAGTGCTTTTTCCAAATTTTATTAGAAACTGTAGATTTTATAAAAAAAATAGTCCCGGAACTTGTTGAACGAAATAAATGTTAAATTCCAAATATTTTTAAATTGAATTTAATTAAACGTCTATACAATCCATAAGTATTATTTACCAGCCAAATTGAGATATTTATTAGCGTTTATACTCTCAAAAATTGCATCGTCTTTTGATTGAAACAAAACTTCATGTTCTTTTCAACAAACACTGTCTTGTTTGCCTTAATAATAGAACAAAGTCACCCTTTAGAGAATTGTTTGGAAGCACATTCGACTCAATTGTCCCATTTTAAACAGATACAAATGATATTACCTTTGATATTGATCTTTTTGTTATAATCATTGGAATTGAAATGTTGCCAAGCTATACAAATTTTAAAAGGTTTCGCAACAGTGAATTACCAAAGGGACTCATTAAACATTTCACAATAAAATCGTTTAATAGTTGATAATAATTCGTACATTTAGAGCTTCTTGAAAACTTTAAATTCCGCGCCTTTTCAACAACGAGTTGGTAAACTTGCATGACCAGAGTCTTCCACTATTGTGCGTTCAAATTTCCAACCTCAAACTTCAAATTTTTGATTATAAATTGAAAATATGCCACTCAACTTGGGAATCTAGTGATACAAGATTATCGTTTTACTTTTTAAAGGCGCGCAATTCAAATTCAATTGAAATAAAGAAATAGGATATTACTACAAGTTAAGCTAAACAATAGGCGAATTAAAGGTATTCTGGTGGTCTAATCGATTAACTTTATTTAGCAATTTCGTCTATTACTTCCTGATCTAGTTGTAATTATCACCGGATTAGATTAACGATTTATAAATCCGGTAATTTCTTTATAAAGATCGATAAGAAACCATCGAATCAGAGTGTTTAATGAATTTTTCTTGATGAAACTTCCCAAAAACTCTATTTCTATACGAATCTGACAGGAAATTAAACGAGACGCCAAACATCTTTTGTAGATACAATAAAATTTAATAAATCTTCGCGAATTCAATACACATTATGTATTAAAAATTTGGATTTCTCCCTGAATAATTTCCATTTTTTTGTCGGGAAATTCGGGATATAAGAAATGAAAAAAGCTTACAGGTATAGTTTTCGAAAGTTTCTACTCTTTACTGGAGATTTACTGGTATTAGTTGTCGTTGACTTGTCTACAAAATTACATTATATTGCCAAAGTTCACTTGTAAGTCTCAATATTACGGGAGGCTTTGTTTGCGTATGTATTCGAGTGTATTTTACAACCTTATATGAAAAAGATGTAAGATTTTACGATACTACCAACAAGCGTATCCTTTTGTATCAAGTACAGTTTAGTTTTAATTGGCAATATTTGAGGGAGATTCAATTGAGAGAGAGATGCTAGTTTGGATTGAGTTGAAAGCAGAATTTCACCAACAAAACATTTTTTCTTGGCTGTAGGTCGTTCCTTTTAATCACCGTGTGTCATTGATAAAGGACTGTGTTATTTTTACTTGTGTCTTTCCATCAATCAATCACGATTTTTTTGACATTTCTTCTCCGGCTTCGTCTTCAATAATTTATCATTGAAAGAACTTGGCAATTTAATCAAATACAACATAATCGACAAATAGACAGAGGCGTAGACTGCAACGTACGCAGTGGCGACTCCACAAAGTTCGAGTCTAGAAAGTTTAAATTCCTGATTGAGTATCCGGTAAAAGTACCAATTTTTAATGATTTTTATTTCTAGAAATTCTGAATAAATTTTGAGCTACAGAAACATCTTGTATCTTGTATTTTCTTCTAGTAAATAGAAAAACGGAAGTGCTTTTCAAAACTGTAATCGGTTCGCAAAATTCAACAAAATGCGCATTTCTATTTACATTTTTACTTACAACTTTAACGTTGCTTGACCCATTTTTTTAGAAAGTTTATATAGATGCTTTCTCGGAGCAAGTTTAGAAAACTCGATAAATTATTGAGAAAAATTCTTAGCTCCTCTTTGTTACTTTTTCCAACAATGTAGACTACTTTTAAAAAGAATAAACTAATTCAAAAAGTAGATAAAATTGCGTAGCAACTGGTGTAAATTTTATCACTAATTAGCTAGTGGAAAAGGAACTCCTATAGCTTGTTACGGAGGGTTTAAAGTTACCCGTTATGCCACCGACTAAACCTGAATTTACAACTCCCTTAAAACATTTCAACTTCCCAAAATTCGCATTGAATTAGTTGATGAAAATTGTCGAAAATCGCAGATAATTCTGTACGATTCAAACTTGTGTTGTGAAAATTCGATTCTTCCAACGAATATCTCACGTAATTTCTCAACAACTTTCCAAACACGACAATGTTGATGACAATAACAACGATAATAATAAATCAGCATTCGAAAATAATCTTAAATGTAGCAGCGATCTATTTTCCAACACGTATAATGGATAATATCAGAAACTGAAGTTTCGCAACACAATAGGGATTACGTTCTATAATATTGCGAAACAACAAGGAAATGGGGGCTAGAATATAGAAAAGTGGATCTTCGAAATGGCATTATTGTGAAAGATGGATTGACGTGTATTTAGTTGAATGTCGCAGATTAAAATTCGCACAATAGTCGTCTGTTCCAACAATACCGCCAGATACATTAAAGTGTATTGCTCGAAATTGAAGATGTCGTAATAACTACAAGCGAAATAAAAATCCTACTCACCGAATATTGTAATATTGTAATTTTATTGTAAAATTACACGAATTACACAATAGAATAGAGTTGATAAAATTTGGGATAGAGTAGCCCTTTTGTTAATTGACAAGAAGGCATCTCCATTTCAATTTTCCAGCCAGATTGCTGCTGAAATGGGTATCTACATGTCATAAATAATGCATAAACTTAAGTAGATTATCACGTTCTCTATTTAATTATTTATAAATAAACCTGAAAAAAGTTTCAATAGAAATTATCAATAAACTGAGTTTTTCGCTTGAAAACGCATATTTTATGCAACAACTCCGATTATTGAGGATCGATTTGAAAAATATTCTACAGAAGGACTCCTAGCTTATCTTTAGTTATTTTGAATCAATTACGACACGGTCAGAAACGAGAGTTGAGCTACTAGGCTCAAATTTTGGTGAAATCGTCTCCAAGACCCCCATAAATCCTTAAAATATCGTTCAAATCGCTCGTCATTGATTTGCCACATAAACTATAAACTTTTAAGTGAAAAGTATAGAGCAATTAAATTGTCCGTTGTTACTGGTCTTTGTTCAGCCGGTTTTACCCCTGATTCATACTAATTATAAATTAAACGTCTCTAAACGTTGATATCTGTATAAACTAAACAATTTTGAGTTAGTTACAACGTTATTATAGTTAAACAATATTCAAGTTTTCTTGATGGAAATCTACTAGAATTAATCTAACATAAATGCAAATGTTATTACATTAATCCTTAAGGAACAATATGCAAATATGTGTAGATTCTATGTGTAATTTAATATTGACAGCTTGCCAAAATAGATTAGCCCGTTATCAATGTTATGGACTGATTAAATACATAGATGATAGTGGGTATATTTTAATGGATTTTCTTGTTGAATTTAATGACGATATAACCAGAATCGGCCTGCACAAGGCCTTTTAATTCGATTTTTATTCGAAATGTTTATGAATCTGATACGCAACCTAATTAGGGCTGGATCTTCTTCGATTTCGAGTGACAAACGAATCAATTTATCGGGAAATTACTAAAAATTCGAAAAACGCTTTCAAATTGCTGTAAACTTCGCAAAAATTATTGGAAAATACGGCGCAATTTATGCGGAAAACACACAACAATAGATTTCCCCTGCGATTATCGATTTTAGCTTAAAATCGTCTCGCCAATATCGCTTTGGTCGTTTCAATCGGTCGGAAAACTAGCGAGAATTCGTCGATCAAACTTATCGTAACGTAATAATCGTAAATAATCCAGCCCTGTCATGAATACATTTGTTTTTATTCGGTTTTATTATCATATTAGAAATTCCACGGATGTCCTTTTGTGGAATAATAAAGGAATTACAACCACTATAATTTAGATACATGTGCAAATAACCCTTGTTCATCCTTCCGTAATTTCAGCAAGGATTAATAAAATTGTAAAATTTTAATAATCCTTTGTAGATGAAACCTAAACAATTTCCAAGACATACATTTATATATTTTTTAATAAATCAATTATTGTAATAGTAGGAATAATTCATCTAAAACAGGACATCCCCCGATAAGACAAAATAGGTAGTAAACAAAGTTGTTCTATCTGCAAGATTAAGTTGAGATGAAATCTGAACTGTATCGTACAACTTTAGTTAACCGATTGTATTATGAAGAGAGACGGTCCGGAAATAAGCTCAATAAGCTTTCTCTCTAGAATTGATAGAAATTCCTATACCTATCGGTAAATAGAATTCGTTGCTATACAATCTTTAAAAGCTAAAAGAAAAGATTACATCACTTAATAGAACAATAAAGCCTCAATATCGACCCAAGAAGAATCCAGTTCTTTTTCATATAAAATAGTTTTAATAAACCATCTATCTAGCGAACTAATCGACAGTAATTAATGTAAATTGGGCCGTATCTATACAATATCTTGACATTAATTAGGCTGTACAACCAACAATAAACTGTAGAATTTTGAGGGTTGATATTAAGGGGAAATCGTCAATGTTGCCCTTGTTTTATAATAAACTAAAGGCGCAAGTTTCTTCTTACAAAACTAAAAAGTCAACGTATGAAAAATGACTTTAGATCTCTGTTTTGGACAATAAAACAAGTTGAACTTTAGAATAGATCGATTCTTAACTTGGGAATTTTATGAATAATACAGAAACTTTACAGTATTTCCAAAAAAAAAAACAACAATGTGAAGTAATCTGTTTTAGTTTCTATAATTGATTTGCTGTTAGTTGGAGAATTCAATGAATTCAACTTCTACAACAACAAATATTTGGAATTTTAATAAAAAATAAATTGAAGCAGTATTTATTAATGTAACAATATAGCTGAATGTCTTTAAAGTTTCATACAAGCGAACGGAGTGGATGTTTTTAAAGTTACTGAAAATTTCCAATATTGTCGCTGAAATGTTAAAAGGTTTCCGTTCATATTGACTCAATTTTTGTTTACCGTGGCATTTCAGTAGATTCACAGTATTTGTTGTGAGGGCCCAAAAGGCGTAAATCATGTTTTTCTTCTCTATAAAACATTGCAATGAGTCGTCCAACTTTGGAGCATCTCAAGAGGCATAAATTAGCGTTTTTGCTGTTGTACAATTCGGATTGAATTCTTGGAACGTGATTTTCTCAAAGATAGAAAATTGAAAACACTTTCTAGAATTGTAAGAAATCAACTATTCGGTTTGATAGTTTGCCAGAAAATTGGCAAAAAAATCAGGTTCTGCTTGGTGCCCCTAAAATATCAATTTTCATTGTTAATTCGGTTATCTTTCAAGATTTTCCAACGAATAAAATAATGTTGGAAAAACGATTTTAAGCGGCATTGAACGAAGTTTTCCAATTTTTACAGTTGCATATAAATTCTGAACTATACCGCGTGTTTCACTTAAATGTTCCTAGCTTTTATAGCAACACCTAGTATTTGTCGACTCATTTGGAATATATTTTGAGCCATTTAGCTCGAGTGTTTCTAACAATTGTGCGACTTTCACAAACGAGTTACGCACATAAAATGATTCAGAATGGCTCAGAGATGCTCCTAACATTAAACGTTTTGACTACGAGCTACGAGGTTCAAAATTTGATAAAATAATCTCCAAGGAGCCTGCTATAAATCCTTGAAATATTTTTCAAATCGCTCATCGAATAATCGGTGTTTCCATTAGAGCTAGCAACATTTAAGTGAAACACGCGGTAGAGGAAAATTTGAAGCTATGGTTTCTTACAATTATATTTCAGCTAATTTTACTAATTTTGCAATGATTGTCTCAGAGATTGTAGAAAATTTGAAGCACTTTCCAAATTTGTTAGAAATTTTTCAATCGATTTGACAGTTTTTCGGGAAATTGAAGTTTCGCGTTACTTTTTCGTCGATCCGCGAACAACGCTAATTTTGATTAGTTGATATCGCGTTAAATTTTACTCACTTATAATAAGTAAAGTAGCAATAAAATGAGAATTTCATAGAAAATCGTAGTATGTTTTCCATTTTGAAGAATTACGAATAAATTTTGACATATTTTTCCTACAACTTGTAATTCTCCAATCAGTGCGTTTTTTATAAATTTTACAACCGAAATAAACGGATTTCTATTGGATTTACGAATTGTGTAAATAGCCCTATTACCAGTTGATGACGGACCCTGATATTATTGTTATTGAAGTGGTAAATTCCGTAGTTAAGTGTACACTGTCATCGTGTACAAGTAGAGACGAACGTGTTCAGAAGTGAACTTGTCGAACTTTAAGGGAAACCAGGTTAATTGCAGCTGTAGTAGCAATGGCAACGGGGCAGAGAGCAAAAAAACTGCCTTATCCCTCT
This sequence comes from Hycleus phaleratus, assembly GCA_013841185.1. Lineage (NCBI taxonomy): Eukaryota > Metazoa > Arthropoda > Insecta > Coleoptera > Meloidae > Hycleus > Hycleus phaleratus. Next base: position 48,558 of record JACDRP010000292.1, read on the forward strand.
AGGGAATTGGAGGATATAAGCGGCAAGTGTGTATAGAGAGACAAGACAGCTCGATTGTGGTGTCCAAAAGTTAATACACTTCGTTATTATTGGAACAATGGTGTTTACCCATGAGATTTCCAATCAATCTTGTAATTTGTTATTTAGAGTAACAATTTTTCCCCCTGTTAGTCTGTCGGTGTGTCGTGCAATTCCAACAATAGAACTTTGCATGAGATACGAATATTCCCTATAATTGTGTCTAGTTGTTAATAGTTGTGGTGTAGTGATAGTGGCGTCAGCACGGAAAGCCTCCAACAATAAGGTGTCTTTAAATCACCACCAACCATACTCTAGACAATATGAACATAAATTCAAAACAACAACCTTTTATCGATTCGATTGTATCAAAACTAAACAATCACAATAAGAGGGAATTTCCAATTAAATTACCTTCGTACGGTATTTTACGATATAAGTTGAATTGAAATAAGCGAATAAGATAATCTTGGATAACTGGCGTCTTTACAATGTTTTTTTTTTTTTTTGAATAAGGAATGCGCACGATTCCTATCAGAAACGAACGAAGTTTCCGCCCATTGTTCAACAAACTTTAAGAATAGGTGAAGGGAAGGGTGTGAAACGTCTTCTAAAACATTTAAATCGATATTATTACAACTATACAACCGTATAAGAATTGAAAATTCGTATTATCCTCTTGGATTTTGATACCAATATTGCCCCTTTGATAAAGTTAGATCTTATTACCAATATCGTAAACTTCAGTGTGATCGATATTAGAATGTACGCATACATACGCACACAGTTGGTAACATTTAATAATCCCTAGAGATGCAATTTCCCCATTATTTCTAGAATATGGCGTTCGGAAATTGAGATTTGTATAGAATTGAATTTAGCACTGGAACGGCTCCTCAATGACGTTCGTTGAATAGAATTCCCTTCCACTTTATAGTGGAATATGTAAAATGATTGGAATAGATTGGATGAAGATCTTTTCGGACAACAATTGATCTCTTGGAGAAAGTGGATCGATCAAAAAATAAAGGCCACCTGTTCGTTAGCAAATTATACTTTTTTGACAGATATTTCGTTATAGACAAAGCAAGCAAGTTTTTCTTAGTTTTCCGGAAAACTACCGGAAAATTTCTTGCATAATTAGAAAGCTCTTCCAATTTACTACATCAGACTCCATATTCATTGCAAAAAAATTGATATAAACTAAATTAAGAAGGAAAATTTAGAACACAACCAGATTTTCATCAATAAGAATCCAAAATTTTGACAGCATTTTCAAAAACTGCGCAATCCTTCTAGTACAACCCCAAAAACTTGTCGTATTCTGTAACTTTTTCCAATTAAACATACGATTATAAAAGATGAAAGAGCGTTGTCATAGTAACGAATCGCTAAAAAGCTAAATACGACTAGAAATTTACTAAAACTATCCAATCGTACGCTTTGATAGCAGTTTGCACGAAAAATCCGTACTTAAACTAGAAAATTCTCCCCAAAATTGTCTGGATTGGGCCGTTATTTTTTCTTGTAGCTTTTAAAGCTTTTTCGTTACAATAAATATAGCAAACGACAAAAAAAACCGGAATAAATAAATAAACTGATTGACTGTTAAGTGTTTTCTGTTTGTTACTTTAATGTTAATGTAAGTAGAGCTTGCCAGACAAAACAAACACAACTCGATGCTGATCGATTAAAAACTAACGCTATAAATATCAAATCACCATCTTTTTCTATTTTAAAATAATCAATCTATAATCGGGTCTATTCTTATACTTCATTTATCTCCAATTACATTAGAATGATCATTTAAATTGACAATTATCGCTAGTTCTTCTTCTTGGAAAATTCCAACTTAGCAGATTTATTCGTTGTTGTTTCTAGAGTACGTGACCTGTCGCGTATTCGTTTGTGATGTAGGTAATCATTCTAAATTTTCATTAAATCATAACGTTTGTGACAGAACAAGTTATCATACTTTAAATTTCCATTGTAGATTATCGTAACGGAAGTACCACAACGGATTTTAACGGAAACGGAACAGAAATACGAAACAGAAACGAAATTGATGAATCAACTGGCACCAAACTAGTTATAATTAAAGCGAAATTATTTGTCAATTCTACGGGAACGTTTCGAATAGATTTGGAAAAATGTGAATTCAAGCAGAACTTTCCAAAACTCGCAGTTATTGTACTCATTGCAATATCTTTGTGGATATCGAATCAAAAAAGATGCTGTATGAGTCCTCAAATTTCTGTTAAATCTGGAAAATTACCCAAACTATTGAGGAATTCTCTTGAAAATCCCATATTAATCGCAAACAAATTGATATAAGGTGAATTGTAGAGAAAACAATGCTTCTAGATTTTCATCCATAACTCAAAGTTTTCCCAAAAGTATCAGATTCAGGTGCTACAGTTTGAAATGCCCTCAACTTGAATTTGCATTGAAAAATGAACCAATCGTTCGGCAAAATTTCCGGTTTTTACCGAATTCTAGTCCGACGCCTTGAATTTTGCAGAATTCTGCAATTGCAAAATCAGAAAATCAAGACATAAAAATACAACTACACCTAGGTGCTATCTAAAATGTAATCACATAAAGACACCTCCTCCCCAAATCAGAACAATCATAAAACTGCCACGTATACGATTCAAACTGCTTTATTTACGGTACTTGACCCATGATTTCTTATATTTGTTTTATCACCGAATAATTGAATCGTGTATTGAAGACGGTAACTGTTAGTTTGTACGGTTTGCTGGTCGTTGTTGATTGCCTTTACAGCGCTGACGGCAACTTTGAAGTAACATTGGCCACGAAGGCCACCATCTACCATCAAGGACTAGTTGAATGGAAGCCACCAGCTATTTACAAGTCATCTTGTGAGATTGATGTTGAATATTTTCCATTCGACGAACAGACCTGTGTATTGAAATTTGGTAGCTGGACATATGATGGATTTAAGGTAAGTTATAATGGTTGTGTAGACCTGGTGAACTGGCGCTGATATGACCACCCATCATTTATATCCTATCGTCATTCAATAAAAATATTTCTTTATAAATAGTAGTGGGAGTAACGTTGAAATCAATCTGTAAATTCCTTCGATTTTCCTTGAAACTCTCGAAGAAGATTGGGCAAATCTGGGAATTGATGCAGATTGATTTATTTAAATGTGATTTCCATGTATTGCAAAAGGGTAGCAACAGAGATGCTCATATTTCAATAGGATCTACTCGTAACCCAAGGTTACCCATATCTCTTTTTTCTATTAACGCCAATTTTATAAATATTTACACAAAAAAAAACACAAAATTGTGTAGGTGTCCCCGTGGACGGTTTCTCTGCCGGGCATCATCTGAACGTCATCCAATTTCAACAAACAAATATTGTTTTCTTGCAGCGCTGATGGCAACTATGAGGTCACATTAATGACCAAAGCAACTGTCTACTACAATGGCCTTGTTGTTTGGCAACCGCCGGCTGTTTATAAGTCCTCGTGTGCTATAGATGTAGAATTCTTTCCTTACGACGTTCAAACATGCGTATTGAAGTTAGGAAGTTGGACATATGATGGGTTTAAGGTTCGCGGTGATAATTAATGTTGACTGATGATTGTTTAGAGAATTGCGCTCCCTGTACATATCGACTGTTTACACTTGGGAAAGGTATAAAATTATATCAAAAAAAAATACGAAACAAAAAACGAGAAACAATCACGATCTACTCTATTTTGTTCCTTTTTTTATCATTGTTATCAGCTGGGCGGGTAAAATTGCAATATACCGGTGCTGAACCAAAAGGATTCAAGATTATATCCTATAAATCCTATTAAAAATCTAAAGCAAAATTTGAGGCTGTAGCTCATCGGAAAGTCGGCCAAACACGCCTCTTTAGAACAATTTTTATCAACCAAGAACACTCAAAGAATGAGTTGATTGATGCAATCAAACTAAAAAAGTCATCCTTAATCATTTTATACAACCGAATTGCCGCTGAGCTACAGAGTTCAACTTTTATCAACATATTCTCTGGTGACCACCCTCTTAATCTTCCAATATTTATCAAATCAATCAACTAACTGGACTTTCAAACTATGTACTCTTGTCGTTTATGGGGAAAGTCTTTTTATTTGATGAGTAATTCAAAAATATTTTGGGGATTTATAGGGAAGACCCTGAAGATTATTTTACCAAAATTTGAGTCTCGTAACTCATCGGAAAGTTTATCACTATGCGACTTATTGAGGCAATTTTTATAAAACAAAGCATTCTTCTCTAGTCATTCGCCTCCCCAGTTATTTTAGTAGTTTTATCGTAAAGATTAAGTGTTTTACAATTCAAAAATGTAACCAATAATTCCAAGATTGTTTTTCCTTAAATTAATAAACATTGGATAGGCCCAACAGTCTCGAAATTTATCTTAAGCGTTAGTCCGTAAATTCCTTACTAATTCTTTCACGGTCACTAATTTTAACAAAGCGAACAAATTTCATGTGTCGGCAATAAAGATTTCTAAACCGACTGTTGAGACATACGGGTGGTTAAATTGATGCGAACCTCTTGTGAACGAGCAACGGTCAACTCCAAGAGGCGGAGGATTGTTGCATTTCAACGCTTCACACTCAATTTCAAGCTGTATTTTCTCCAATTTTTCCCGAGATTTCAAGGGTAAACTTCACAAATTCAATTTTCACAAACATATTACTTCACCTTAACCTAATAGTTTGCGAAAAATCAATGTCTTCGCGGCTCCCAGTTTTATCAAAATAATCTCCAGAGACGCCCTAACAAAGCTTTGAGATAATTTCAAAATTACTCGTCAAATATTGAAATTTTCCATATAAACTGCACAGTTTTAGTTCAGCACCTCTGTATATGATACGACCATCTGCATGTAGGAGCGAGCAATGGGCGTAGAAATCGATTCGTATCCGACTGAAAACACGATTCTCTACAATACAATACAATAATTCCTAGAAAAAAATCATTTTATAGCCCATGATTCTCTTTAATTGATCGTGCATTACAATATTTCAATCTCGGATAAAGAAACTTGCAATTTTGATTAGTTGTCAAGTTGAACGGTAGAAAAGTTGAATCTACTGCCTGGCTATTAATGAATTTTAATCATTTCATGGGCTATAAATACGATAGAGATATACAACTGCATGACGACAATATTGTGAATGTTTCTATTGCATGAATCTAGACGATTTTAGACATGAAAGATTAAACTTTGCATTAATTTCATACATTAAACCCACCAACTTACCACATATTTACATACATATACAAACAACATTGCATTATTGTTTATTTTAAAGATTTTCCGACAAAGAACCACTAACGAATGAATTGTACAATGAGTCGAGAAATTTATTCAATTCTCATGACTTTAATGGGTTTTTTCCCTGACAATACTAATGATAATCAACAATCATTTGTCAGAATTAATAATAATAGTAACGTTTCTGATATTAGCAAACTTGATGATTTACAATTTTACCCATAGGATTCACGGAAACTTTCCCTATATTAATTATTTGAATTTATTCAAAATTTGGTAATTATTTCTAATTATGTGTAATACTGCTGAAAAGTCCCTAATTTGAATTTCCTCTAAAATCTTTACCAACATGCAACCATCATAAATTCTAATTTTCGCTGCAATATAAATCAATATGATGTTCAACAATATTTCAATCGTATCCATCATTTTAGAATGAATAAAGTTGAGTTTTACACACTCACAATCGGTAGTTTGTCCGGCGCCTCCACCATTTTTCAACAACGAACAAATTTTTCGAATTTCCGCCAATTTTCAACCATTTTCTCTAATTGAACGTCGAACAAATACACAAAACTCTCTTTCGGTGTGTTTTATTATAGTCGAGTTTCATGGAAAGTTTCTGATTTATTGAGTTATAAACAACGCAAAATCCGGACGAGAAAGCGAGTAATACAGTAAATCTGGTAACCAGCCCCGTCGTGTGTGGCTTTATAGTCGCACCATCAAATTGACAATGATGTGATAATAAAAAGTCACAGAAAATTGAGATTCACCGGCACGTCGTTCGTTTCGAACTTTTAACATTCTCGCAGTTAACAGTACTATTTATACAAGGTGGGGCATTAACAGAAAAGTTCTAATGGAAGTTTCTGAATTTTTTTATGTTACCGTAAGGGACTAAATAATGATTCAGTTATATAAAATTTGATTCAAGGGCCGTTCAGGTTTCAAATTTCAAGTGTCCAGTAGCAATAGTTCTAAATTAGCGCTATTAGGGGCCTCGGGCTAGGGAGAGAAGATGAGGAAGGATTTTAGTGGGTAGTCTATAAAAAAATTTCCTCCCTACAAAAAAACCTAAATCACACCTAAATCCCCTCACGAACCCGAGTATTCCACCCTTACAACGTGACAGTGAGCTAGCACTTGAACCTAACTACAATATTGAGCCCCCTGAAGAAAGTCTAGGGTATGTTTACCCTTTTTGCCACTGGACCGTTAAGGGACCAAACACCTCAAGCGACAGCCTGGGCTTCTTCGTGGCCGAGATATCGCACCTGCAATGGCCCCAATTTCTATAAGTCATGCTTTTAAAATCCCCTTTAATTTGACAATAAAATCTAAATGCGTTCTATTCGAAATCAAACCAAATTTCAGAAACTTCTCTCATTTAGAATTTATATTTTTATTGGTCCATCCTCTTGTCGCATCCTGTATAGTTAAATAAAAAAGAAACTTTGGTAGTCTCGTTAAATTTCGAGTTTCGAGCGTCTATACTAACTGGAAACTCTGCAAAATTTAACAATTTTAATCCAATTATAACTTAACAATACACGGAAATAATTTGCAACGCTCATTCAACATTATCATCCATGAATGTCTTGTTAAAAAAACTCAAAGAAATCTCATCTTCAAGTAGATCTTACGTGAAGTTGTTTCGATTCATTTCTATCGTTGAACAACACAAAAAAAATGGAAAAGACTGCAATAATTATAAGACTTGAAAGGGACTTGTTTCAATAAAATTTGATGATCTTTTGAAGTAAACTCGACGTGATCTGAACGTGAAGTTTTAATCCCTTTGCCGGCTTGAATTAACCACTCTATAAATTTTCAAGTACTATCGGTATTTAGGAAAGATCTCCAACTGAATATAGAGAGAACAATGAATTTGTAATGCTTTGTATATAAAGTTCAGCTAGCGAATTTTTATGTTCATTTTCATCTGAATTTAGTTTGAAATTTTCTATTCTTTCATCATTCTACTCGTATTAAACGCTAACACGTTTATTTTTGTAAAATAATTGCACCAATATAGCCGCCTTTTGCCTGTACTTGTTAGAAAACGATCGATTTTCTTTTTAAAGTAGTACGATTAGTGTAAAGTCGCGTTCGTTATCCTTTTTGTTTTTGATTTTGTGGTGTAAGAATTTTTGATGCACCACCACTCACACACACAAACAAATTTTATACCTTTTCCATTAAGGGAGGTTAGTGTTAGTTGACATTTTTCAATGTTTGAACAACCAAATAAAAGAATAGTGTAATAGATGTCGCTTATTTTTGATTTGTTTCATAATTTTATTGTTGGTTTCAAATCGAAACGAACCGAAGCTATGCGGCATGTGCTAGAATCGACAAGATCACCATTGAATCGTTCGCGAAAATTACCAATCAGTGGCGAGAAAACTTGAGAAAAAACATCGACATTTGAGAGATCGTTTAATGTTGAACTCTAGTGGAATTGTAGCGCTGCGCCAATGCTAGATGGCGTTGTAAATCGCATTTTTAACGGCGGAATTTTTAAAATAGACAATTAATACGCTCTTTTTCGTTTATTTTGAGCTTTTTTTAACAAAACCGAAAGTTCAAAGTAAACCCATACAGAATAGAGGCTGAATCTTTTTTGAGATAAACAGTAAAATAAGTCACGAACATATTTTTGGAATTTTTAGCTTTATTTCAGAAATTACACTTCAGATTTCTTTCAAAATTGTTGTGAATCAAGCTCAGAGTGTTGTCGAATTGTGGTAATTTTTCGGGAATTTTTGAACGTCAAATCCAGTGGAGTTCAACATTAAACAGAGCTTGTGGCGCGCCTCGAGCTTCTTAACGCTTCAATCGTTCGCCCGTTTTGTCTAAAACTCATATCACCTGTTATTGTTGATTAAATTACTCGCCCGGCGTAAATCCGTCCATTTGTTTTCTGTTTTTCACATCCCAGCTTGTGAGTGTGTGCGTTTGTATGAACAACACTGAATTTATGTAATGAAAAGTCCGAAAAATACAAGATTTATAGGTTGAAATCGGGATAATAGCGGAAAATTTGCATCGGTTTGTCGAAAGAAGATTTGATTTATGAACCGAACACCAACAACAAAAAGTCAATGCTTGTATGTTGTATGTTGATGTTAGCATGTTGTTAATCATCCTTAAACACATCTTCAAAACAACACAAACGTTGATAGAATTGTGCAAACAACTCAGGCATAAAATCCTATTTAAAAATCACAAAATTTAAAACAGACACACTTAAAATAACACGAATAGTGCTCGTTATTGCCCGTGTGGAAACAGTCGCTGAACACTATGTGAGCGTAATTTTTAACTCTTATTACAACAAAAAACTGATCAACACGGTCAGTAGCGCTACTTTAAATCAAATTATAATAATAACTACATAATTAAATTAAATACAATTAAAGTTTAATCAATTAATTAACCAATCAATTAATGAATCCTCCTCGACTGCGGCATATTTTCCATTAATCAAATATGTTGGTAGAAATGATTCTACAGAAGCAGATATTTCAACGATTACAAATGACTCTCTCTCTCTTTCTATCTTGTTCTCTATCTATCTCTGTTTCTTTCTCTACATGTATGTCTATCTGTACAAAGAATTGGAAAGGATGCCAAAACGTTTTGGGGGAAAAACAACAATCATAAATCTTTATATAAAATTCAATTAGGAACGACTTAAATGCGCCTGGGTTCTGCCGAAAAACAAAAAATTCGAATGATCAAAATGAAATTCTAAAAAAAATCAAAACCATAAACAACACATTGACGAAATTGTTTGTTTCTGTGAGAGTTTTTATAGAAAAAAAAATTTATTGAATCGAAGATCGGATGTGTTTTATGACAGAAATTTAGTGGATTTGCTTCCGTTTTGTTGTATCATTGTTTCAGGTGTTGATTTGATTGGCTATAATTTAACAAAATAATTAGATTAGTCGATCATCGTATTGTATTTAATTGAATTTTAATTTGTTTTAATTTTCTGCTAATTAAATTAGGTGGACTTGCGGCATATGGATGAGAAAGCTGGTAGTAATATTGTCGATGTTGGTGTCGATCTGTCCGAATTCTATATGTCGGTTGAATGGGATATTTTAGAAGTGCCAGCAGTCAGGTAAAAGATTTTTTGATCAACCTCTCTATTTGTTCAAGAACTTGCATTACAGCTCCTTAAAAAATTTTGATCGACGATTTCTCCCTTATTTTTCACTCTAAAATAAAGTATCGCGACTCGTTGGAAGAGCAGTCTAAATATATCCAGCCAAAAGAAAACCGTCTTTAATATTTTCCGGAAAACTGGCAAGTCGATCTTAAATATCCGCAAAAATCTTTCAATTGGCTATCAATAAAGCCGCTTATTCATTAGAAACAAATCAATATAAACTAAACTATGGGGGATTCAATTCAATTCCCAAAATTACTTGTCCTGTAGTTTGAAATAATCTTTTCAATAGGCGCTAGCATTTGATTTTAGAGTGAAAAATAAAGGAGAAATCTTTCCTCAATTGTAAACCGGTCTTAATATTAAATAGAAAGCATTTTTACAGGAACGAGAAGTTCTACACCTGTTGTGACGAGCCATATCTTGATATCACCTTCAATATAACAATGAGGAGGAAAACCTTATTCTATACGGTTAATATTATAATACCATGTATGGGAATCTCATTTTTGACCGTTTTAACATTCTATCTACCGTCAGATAGCGGCGAAAAGGTAATCATTTTTATAATAAATCTGATTATTTGCGATCTCTCTCAACCAAATACTGATTATGTTAATTGCAAATTGAATTCACAATACGATTAGTGACATCTTTTTCCTCTAAAGAACCGTAATGGAATGTAAAGATTAACGAAGTAATCAACGGCCATTTCAAAGGATTCCATTCTATGTTGAAACTGCCTTTTCGAAACGACAACGAACGAGACTGAAAGCAAATTGAAAAAAATTAAATCGACTAATTGTTGAATAAATGGAATAAATTATAAGGAAGAATTGAATAAAAATAATGGTTTTTAAGCGCAAATATTCCAGCGCATCCACCAAATTTGCTCTCTATTTCTCAAATACTACATGTTCCACTTCGATATTCTTACAAGAAAAGGGATTTTACCAAAATTTGGTATAGAGATCGAGGTTTAAGAAATAGTGAATGCATATTTATGTTTAGGGGTAAAATTACCCCCAAAAATACAATTTTAAATATATCTCGAGAATGGAGCAAAATATCGAATTCATTCAAAAACTACAAAATTCTACTATGAGCCAGCAATCAAGAACCCTCCCTCTTCTTCCGCTTAGAGATATAACTAAAATTGTGTTTTTAGGGTAACTTCAAGGGGCAGTTTCACCCCTTGATCGATTGCTGAAAAACAATATTGTTAAGTCAAAGCAATTTTCCACTAGTAGCGAGCTACGGTGTAATTTTGTACGTATTCTTGAATCACCCGTTAATTAATAGGAGCTATCATAAGAAACAGAAAGATTTAGTTGGAACACGCTGTATAAACAATTTAAAAACAATTCCAACTGAAATAATAGTTGTGAGCGAATTATTTTAAAAGTAAATTGCTTGTAAAGATCGCCACGAACAGACAATAAACACAAAATAAGAAAAAGTCCAACCATCTGAAATCATCAACGCTGAAACACGTACAGTTATCTGAAAATGTATAATAGTCTCCGGAACGATTTTCACTACATTAATCTGATAGTAGAGTGTATTTTAGAGTGTCTACCAGCAACAAAAACAACATTTCGTAAAATTTCGGAAATAAAACGATTCTATCGTTGATTTTCATTGTTATCAGGTGACATTATCGATCTCGATACTTATCAGTCTGCACGTATTCTTCTTATTGGTTGTCGAAATAATCCCACCAACATCGCTAGTCGTACCGCTGCTTGGCAAATATTTAATATTCGCAATGATCCTCGTATCGATAAGGTAACGTATTCTTGTTGATTTTATAAATTTATATCTCGATAATTTAAGCTTGCCACTATTGAAAACAAGGGGGCAATTTTGTTTTCTTCGCTAGAAAGATCATATAGGTCAACACATAATTTATCAAGTCAAATGTTACTTTTGCCACAACGAAAAGAATGAAACAACCGAGACAACGCGTTAATTTATTGAAAAGACCGACGGGTACGTGTGTATCGGAATTTTCGTTCAAATTTCATGAGTTAAAAAAGAAATACGCGATCTTTTATACAAAACGAAAAGAAAAACATTAAACAAATGGTATGACCGCGCTACAACCTGCTTTATTATAAAGTAAAACCTTATAAGATAAATTGTGTGTCATTTGTATCTTACGATGTACCATTTGTTGTATAATTTTGCCGGTTTAAAAGCACAATTCGTTGGAAATAGTGGAAAATTTCTTAATTTATTCATTAAACTGCGATTTTTTTACAGTATTTGCGTAACAGTAGTTGTGTTGAATGTCCATTTTCGTTCGCCGCAAACACACAAAATGTCACCATGGGTGAAACGTGTCTTCATCCACATATTGCCCAGATTGTTGGTAATGAAACGGCCACAATATGTCTTCGAAACAAACAGGTAATCATTGATGAAAGCGAAAATGTTCACCCGAACAAATATCGATTTCACCCTATTTCTTTATAGTTTTCCTTTATAGTCTCGTTTCAATTTAAGTGTAAGAACACTTAAGGCTACAACACAGCAAACAAACAAACAGCTAACAAACTTCCCGTTTCTTTGTTGTTGTTTTATTAAAATTCTCTTTTAAAGAACTCATCGTGGATTTGAACAGTTTGTTGAATCTTAAAACAATCAATCTTCTTTCGAATTTTACACAGCTGTAAATAATAAAATAACAAGTCTAGTGGGATAGATTCTGGTTTTATCGTTTCAAATACAGCTCGTTTCAAGTTAAAATGGAGATAGTAACAACAAGATTGACTATCAGTGGTATTCTAGAACTTTATAATGATTAGTTACCATAACAACGATGAATATTTTGAATAGAACATACTATCATGCATTATTCAAAAGTTATTGTCTGGTAGTCGTATTCTCCAACTTTTTAGGAATTCGTTACCATGGTAATGCTAAAAATTAACAATCTCTCAACAAAGCTTCTTTCTGTCTTTTTGTCTTTCTGTCTTTCTGTCATTTTGTCTTTCTATTGAAAGAGAGAAGACAGAAATGATAATTTCTTCTTTCTATCTTTTTGTATTTCAATCTTTCTATCCTTCTGGCTTTCTGTCTTTATGCCTGTCTTGTAGTTTTCTTTCTTTGTTTGTTTCTTTCTTCCTTTCTTTCTTTCGATTTTGCTATCAATCTATATCTCTATCTTTCTGACTTTCTGTCTTTCTGTGTTTCTGTCTTTCTATTGAAAGAGAGAAAGACAGAAATGATAATTTTTTCTTTCTATCTTTTTATCTTTCTATCTTTTTATCTTTCCATCTTTCTATCCTTCTGGCTTTCTGTCTTTATGTCTGTCTTGCAGTTTTCTTTGATTGTTTGTTTCTTTCTTCCTTATTTTCTTTAGATCTTTCTAACAATCTATCTCTCTATCTTTCTGTCTTTATATTGAAAGAGACAAAGACAGAAATGATAATTTCTTTTTTCTATCTTTTTATATTTCAATCTTTCTATCCTTCTGGCTTTCTGTCTTTATGCCTGTCTTGTAGTTTTCTTTCTTTGTTTGTTTCTTTCTTCCTTTCTTTCTTTCGAACTTTTGTGTCAACCTATCTCTCTATCTTTCTGTCTTTCTATCTTTCTATCCTTCTGGCTTTCTGTCTGTATGTCCGTCTTGTAGTTTTCTTTCTTTCTTTCCTTCCTTTTGTCTCGATTTCTTCCAAAAAGAAGTCATTTATTTAAACAGAAAATATTGTTTTTCTATTTAGTAGTTTTCCAATACTTAAAAATTAATTCAATTTTGCTCAGTTTTATCAAAATTTGGATTCAATTTCCCTCAATTCTAAATGTCGTAAAAGCGCAATTCCATCGCCTTTTGCAGTAGTCAGCCAAATGTTCTCCACTTAAATTCCAATAAAAAATATTTTATTCTGTTATTAATTGAGTTACAGCCAATTTTATTGCTACTCTCCATATTTATTTGGAACGGACTGTATATAACCGTTTTATTATAAGAATTCAACCAGCTTTTCTACTCCATTTCAAATAACAATAATTCGGCCGTGATTTACAACGTTTGACAGACGATATTATCAAGAAATTGCCGATGACATCTCAGTTAGATTGACGATAATCTAATATGATAAGAGTCTCGATCAATTGTTTTTTGATTTAAATTGTTTTACAATTGTAATGTTTGAATTTAATGTAGTTGTAACATCCATCAACGAATCAATAAATTATTAGATCCATTAGTAACAACAGCAGTCTCTTGAGATATTCTATTAGTAGACGAACGAAGATTGAAGGATAGTTTGGTGGTATTCTATAACTGTCATTAATTATATTGAGAGAAAATTATAGATTATAGAATAGTTTCTATATTCAATACAATTCTATTGATTGTTGGATTTCGTTTTCTATTCGTAGTCGTTTCCTGATGCGTGGCCGACAGGCATCTCCATGTCTATATCCGTACCATACAACAGTACAACGTGATGATTATAGTCCCAAGAGACGATATCCGAGTAGAACACCATCAAAAGAGGATCTATCCCCCAGGTACAGAATACGTTCGAATTGTAGATAAAAATTCGATTCGATTCTTTCTGTTAAAGTTTGGCTGATGGTGGTGGTCCTTTCGGCGGTAGCTGTCAAATACATGGACCTGTCGCTGCAATACCACATTCTGAATCTGAAGATTTAACAACAGTGTCGGCGGATGGTGAGAATGGCATTAAAAGTCCAGTTTTACGTAATCCAGCATTCTCACATTCACGTTGTCCACCTGAGATACACAAATCTTGTTTTTGTGTACGTTTCATTGCTGAACATACGAAAATGCTGGAAGATTCGACAAAGGTACAAAACTTGAAAATTACCGACCCTGCAGTGACTTTTTCCAAGTAGCATTAAACGAAGAAATAGTTATAATAAATCCAGTCATGTAGTACCAAGTTTTGAATTATCTACCAACCTTGCAATCTATAACCTAATAATTTTTATATAGAAGCAACTAGTAAGATTCAAATCATTACGTTGGTACTATTTGTTCACATGTGAAAAATATAACCTCAAATTTTATAAGACCAAATTTTTCGTTCAGAAATCTTGCAATTGTAGTAAGAGAGATCTTTTCTGGATTCCACAAGAGGCTCAAAATTTAGTTCGGAGAGGTTGTTGCCTAATAAATATTTATCTTTAGTTTGAATTTTCCCGCTTTGTCTACATTTTAACAGTTATCACTAGATTCTTTATGTGTTTCGATTCAGGTGAAAGAGGATTGGAAATACGTGGCAATGGTGCTCGATCGCCTCTTCTTATGGATATTCACATTGGCCGTTCTAGTTGGTACGGCCGGTATAATTCTGCAAGCGCCAACATTGTACGACGATCGGATCCCAATTGATAAGAAATTTTCCGAATTCGCTACCACTACGGTTGTCCGTTGCCCTCCACAGTAGGTTAATTTTTCCCCAGTCTGCTCAATTTTAACAAAAAAAAAAACAAATAAGATCGCCTATTATTAATTATTAAACCAAGAAAAATTGATTATTAAACAAATATCATTGTTACTGTGTAAATAATTTATTTTCGAAACACAAATTTATATATTTGTGCACGATTTTTCCCGAGTAAAGTGCATAAATATTAACGATTGTCGAAATTATATAATTTGGTATGGTAAATATTATATAAGTAATAATATAATAATAATAATAATAATAATAATAATAAAATCGAACAGCTTATGAATTTTTGATAAAATAAAATAAATTATNAAAATAAAATAAATTATAAAGCACGGTTTACAACAGTATTTCACCACAGAATTGGCTGTCTCAGTTAAGTAGTCGTAGATTGATTCATACACTCGGAAAATACGTCAACAAATGTCAAATTTAGTGAAATACGAACCAATCTACGACACTACGTATCGAGCGCACAGCCAACTCTAAATTAAAATACCGCTGTACTCTGTATAAACACGTTTATTATGTTGAATTTTTTTAAATTACTTTGTGATATTATTAACTATAGTACACGTAGTGCCATTATCGAATTTAATTAATAATAATAACAATAATGATAATAAAACATGTAGTAATTTTAAAGTAAAAATATTATTTAAAATATTGTACACAAAAACTTCAAATTATCTCTAATTGTGTAACTTTTTTATTTTCTATACTCGTATAATAAAAATAAAAAAGTTATGACGAGTGTACTATAGTAGGAGTGTCGTAGATTGCTTCATATTTTACTAATTTTGACATTTGTTGATGATCGAAGAAAGCTACGACAAAAGCATAGCCAACTGTGAGGAAATCGTGGTACACTCCTTGGAGTTAAAATGATAAATAAAAGGATATCGTGTCTAAAAAATTAACAAAAAAAATTTAAAAAATCAATAACGAGAATAAATTAAAAGAATTTGTAATATTATAAATAATTAGAGAAATTTTAAAACTATTATAATTAATAATAATAATAATAAATATTAGATAATTAGTACTGATTAGATTAAATATAGACTGCCTATTTGGATTAATGGGAACATTATAATTTGTAAATAAATAGGATGTATGTAACAGTGTGTGTTTAGAATGTGTTTAGTTAGGGTGGTTTTAAAACGGTGTTGTATTATAAAAAAATATAGTTTTATTGTTGAACGTTGTTGCTTGGTTTTGTAATTATTGCCTCAATAAATATTGAGAAATTCCAATTGTTACTTTAATTCTACACAATATTTCCGCTAATTAAATTAAACGATAAAAATTTTAAATAAAACAATTTTTTGCTACGACTATAAAGAAACTGTCACATTTCTAACCTGTTTGACGTGTGCAAACCACCCGATTACTAAAGTGCGGCCGTTTCTTAGCAACGTAAACTCGATTCTTATTGGTCTAGAAGTGTGTGGAAAAACTTTTCCGCACGCTGGATAAATTTTACGTTGTTAAAGAATGGTAGTCTTTGATTATAATGTCGAACAGGATTGGGAATTATTGGTGTCAGGCTTGAAAGTGTCCATTCCGATTCTAGTGCGGAAATATTTTTCCTTTTCCGCACGCTATGAGTTACAGTATTGTTTATCGTTGCTAAAGTTACCTTTTATAACGTCAAACAGGATAGAATATTGGCAGTTTCCGTTCAATCGTAGAACACAATTCTACAATTATTCTAATCGATTTTATCACATGAATTTTCGATTTTCAATCTAAATTGATATCAGAATTGCACTCAGCTGTATAATTGATAGGAACATGAGGCGCTGTAATTTGCATGAATGTATCTAATGGGCAAAGCTCATCACAACCATCTAATTTCAATAATTCGGGCTCCGTATTGACGTGCCTCAAATACAACACCTTCAAAAATAGAATTCAACTTGTTTTCGTAAACAAAAAAGAGTAGGAAATGCTCACTTGAACCCCACAACCAGATTTATCTTCATCCCCATCCCGATCCGGACAATGTAATTCTATTATAACAGCTGAACTGTACTTTGGTACGTGTGGTTCGAATAAATTCAAAACGGCCAGTATATTTAAAACATTCGTTTCATGTCCTGAATATAAATAAATCTTCCTGCCGTCCGGCAATAGAGAGCCGTTCGATTTTCGTACCATATTCCCAATAACTTTACTCAACATTCGGCCTAAAATAACAAGAAAAAATCAAGATTGAGCCGGGTTTTCTTCGTTTTCTCGTTTCGGCGCCCGAAAAACTCCATTCAATAACCGATTGCTCGTAAGTTTTCAAACAGATTTAAACGATTGAGGCCGATTTGGAAAGAATATTTCAAGGGCTTTTCCATTTCGGACAATGTCTTTTGAGTTATAGTAGAAAATTTCTCATAGGTCTATAGAAAATTGCTTGCGAATTTGGAAAGCGCTTTCAGTCTACTACCAAAACCGGTAATTTCATTGTAGAATAAGAAAATTTTACAGTTTATGAGGAAAAAACTCCTGCATTTCCCTCTATAACTCAATTGAAGTTTCCCAAAGTAAAATCCTCCAATGCCCCTTGGAATGCTCTTTCTAATAGCGCTAGAATCATTTAAATCGGCTTTAAAACAAATGAAATATCTCTTATTAAATCGTTACATTTTTCAGGTGCCGAAAAATTGTGATAAAGGCCTCGATCAATCTTTACCGCCATTCAATCGCTTCAAGATCGTATTGTAATTCTCATAATAGCACTGTTTAGCCGCTATATTGTGTATTTGTTCCGGATAAATCGATTTCGTCCATTCTGGCAACGTTAAATTCATCATTTCTTCAGCATTTAATGTTTGATAAATACTGAAAACATCCAACAATTTGCTCATTGGTTTCTTTGTACTTTTCGCTATATATTGGAAGACTTTTTTGTTCGTTTTCAAATCTTTTTGTACTTGAGCCGATGCTAGAACCGATTTTAATTCTTTTAAATAAGCCGGACAGTAACTATTCGGCCGTTTCAATACCTGTAATTATATTTTAATCATATTAATAGTTAATAAAGTTGAATATTAATACGTAATCTCTCGAGTCTTTTTCGTAATGATACGGTACTGGCAACCATTCAAGATTGCTATTCCATTGTTGTACCGATCTTGGTGGAAATAAACCAGCCAATACTAAAAGTAGCGTCATTTTTGTACGATCGAAATCCGTGGAATGTGCCTCGACAATTTCAGGCGTATAGATATCACCCAAAAAATTATCGTAGCGTTGTCGTAAAATTTCACCCAATTTATACGCCATCCTTTTACCCTCCTAAAGAAGCCAATTTAAACAGAAATTTTCGATTATTGTAAAGCGAATCGGACTTACATTCGTTAATTGGCCGTAGCCCATCGGTAGGAAAGCGTCAATTTTGTGCGGATCCGTTGGGTAGGTGTCTTTCGCCTCTGGTGTGCGGCTAGCATGGCGGAAGAACTAGAAAATTTCAGTTAAAAACTGAATCGAACCGGAATTTTCCGGAAAACTAGCAAATATACTGGGAAAGCCGTTTCAATTTAGAATACCGTTAGAAAATCATTGAAAAATCGATGATATCGGCTAAATTATAGGCGAAAATATGAAAAAATAAAGCAAAAAAACATACTCAAAGGTTGTTCTCTATAGCTCAGAACTCAATTAACATGTTCCAAGACCAAAGACTCTTAAATACTACTTGAAATGCTCTTTCTAAAACTACTGCATTCGTTACAATACGTCATCAAATAAGGGAGAAATCGATTATTAAATTTAATAGAAGATGTAGTGTGGATCTCAAACTTCTGAAATACCAACAAACCTATTGGAAAACTTCTTGAAGATTCGAAAAGCGATAATTTTGACTAAATAACAGGGAAAATATTTAAGAAAATTAAGGAAAAGGCGCCCCAGATTATTCTCTGTAATTCAGAATTCAATTAAAATTTTTCAAACCAAAAAACATCCCCCAATGCGCTTAGATTTAGAGGCGGAAATGCTATAATAGAAACGAAATCGCGAACAGATTTCATTAATTTAATTTAACAATAGCGAAACATAAGATAGAACGAAGAAAAAATGAAGTAACAGATACATGAAATTGGAGTAAAATTATCAACTTTTCGTTGGAAAAATTAGCGAACAACTTCTTAAAGATTCGGAAAGCCCTTCCAATTTTCTTAATACTCTGTGAAAATCATTGGAAATTTGCTAAAACTGGTAAAATTATTAGTGAAACTGGAATAAATCAAAGAGAACATATACTATCTCTAACACAAAACTCAATTATGATTTTATTAAATATAAATGCTCTTGAATAGTCCTTGAAATTGTCTGTCCAATGCAGTTTGGTTCACTACTATATCTTATCAAACAAGCGAAATATCGATCATTAAATATTCGCATTTCTTGAAGAGCTAATCAAACGAAAAACGTATATTGTTGACTCTTAAATTTCTGTCAATTTTCTAAATAGGAATCTTTTGAAGATTCGAAAAGCTGCTTCAATTTGAAGAAATTGAAGAATCGGTAATATTCGCCAAGTCACAGGGAAATAGAGAAAAAAATTAGAAAACGCTCCAAGATTATCTTCTATAACTAAACCAGGTTTAAGATTGAAGTCGAGTTAAACTGTTTCATTAACGACAACCAAGTGAAAGTGACGTATTCGAAACCAACAACTGAACCAGGTTTATACCTGGTTCAGTTGTTAGAGAATTAAAATACCGTTTCCAATGGGATTATACTCATTACCACAGCCTATCAAACAAGGAAGATATCGGTTATTGAATTTTATCGAGAAAAATCCGAAAATTCGAGTATCAAACAATTTCTCTACTATTACCGGATTCTGTTGTAAATCCATTCAAAAAGATAGAGTGGGCGCAGAAACGGATGCAAATTTGCGGAAATTCCGCAAATGTCTCTATTTTCTATCACTCAATTACAATATAATAACAAACTCACCACTTGGACTAATCGTAGACTACTATTATTGTCACTGTATGTATAATTAATACAAAATAAAATTAGAAAAATATTTCTCATAATTCTCGTATTATTTCGATGCAGATTAACGTTCAAATTGATTTTTAATACTGTCTCAAAAATTTAGAAAATACGTTTCCATACAGAATGATCTCTATACAAGTGACTTATACTGTTGTAGATTATGGCAACAATTCCGATTTTGGTCACTGACTTTAATTTGAATTTTAAATTTGCAATAATGTCACTCGTAACAATGTCAGATCCGTACTGAAATTTATCGTACTCCAACACATGGATTTTATAATAAGAACGTGTACGGTTTTTTCTTTCACAAAAAAAAAAAACTAGTGACCTTTACAACTTGCAATATCAATGGGCACAATAATCAACTGATTTTTCCATTGATTTTGTAATTAAATCAACTATAAAATCGAATCTTGTTGGATTTCAAACAATACGCACATACACACACTATTTGAACGTGATTATATTTGATTCAATTATGTTTGATTATGGTGTAGAGTAATACAATAAAGATTACGTATTGTATTCTAATATTACAACAAATTATCCAATTATATCCAAATTTTTATTATATTGTAGTTAATTATAAAATTTAAGATTATTTTGAAACCTTGCCATACTTCTGTCCAGTAATTTCCAGTTTGATCTTCTTATTTTAGTCATTTTATTATATCGCTCTGAACTGGATGCACTCTTATTTCACAACGGAGGAATCGATCAATAATATCAATCGATACAGCTGATTATTGATAAGACATTCGTTATTAAAATGTGTTAAAACGGAAATTACATTGATTATTATCACTATTATTATAATAAATATGGTAGCTAACCGTGAAACTGATAAATTCTAAACTATGTATTCCTATTTGGAATTTTATTGATAACAATTGTTGTTAAATATTAGATAATAGGAAAAATTCCATATTTATAATTCTTCATATTATCAATATTTTTATATAAATATAGAATCGATAATTCGAATTATAAAACTTTCCGGAATAATTACAATCAATGCGGTTTAGATACAAGTACAGAATCTGGACTTGTGATGGAATAGCTCTTGATGATTATCCAGAAATGCCAACATTTCAGCATATCAAGTTGTTATTAATAATTCCAAGAAATCTCCTCATAGCCGGTTGTTTATGCACATAAATTTGATAGTAAATGTAGATTTGTACTCAGAAGTTATGCCAAACTACACAAATTGCCGTTAAAACAAACTGAACAACATTTTTAAAACCATGGACGTTAATTTTCCAAAAATACAAACTTTTATGGCTTTGCAAAATTCAAAGAAGGCAAAAATATTCGTATCATATCACAATTTAAGACAAAAATCAAAGAAATGCTCTATTCTAAAAACTATGCAAAAGGAGTTACGATTTTTCCAAAATCAACTTTAAGTCTCTTTAGCCTTTCGGAAAGGAAAAATTTAGGCCATAATTAATACCTTTCTGTCGATATGAAGAAAGCAAAAATCTCAGAATGACTATGGTAGAATGCCAGATGAAGAAGTTCTCCAGGATTACAAGTTGCATTGAACTTGAAGAGATTCTATACGAGTTGGTCAAAGAAAAAGGATCACTACACTGCAAAATGTAACTCTTATTGCCACTACGTTAGAAACACAAAAATACTAGCGTGACGCTATCAAAATATCAATTAAAACTTAGAGATTCTATTCTGAAAACTGCACAACAGGAACAAAGAATGTGAAATTTTTAGAAGCTGTCTAAGGTTTAGTCTTCTAGCAATGCAAAAACTTTTATTGCCTCTTTACAGCTCTATCAATGCCAAGACAGTAAGAATTTTAGGGCTCTATCAAAATATCAAATGAAGAACTTCTCCTTGAATTGTACTGGATGAGATTTTTCTAAAAATTGTACAGAAACAATCTCTTCAGTTGAAGCACAGTGAACAACAATAAAACCTGTGTAAGTGGAGTTAAGAAGGTAAATTTGATAAAAAGACTAATGATTGTTTAATGTTTTACAGAATTCAAATCTTCTTTCTTCTATTAATGTGAGGAAAGCAAAAATATAAGCCCGACTATATCCAAGTGTTAGATTCGGATATTCTTCTTTAAGCACACCGGACGATGAGGAGTTAAATCAAAATTGAAGACATTTCTATAAAAACTGCATAAGAACCTCTACGGTTGCAATAAAATCAACAATAAAGGAAATTTTTGTTGTAAAAAAAGGAGTCACTAATGCAAGTCAAACTTTTTATAAATTTTAGACTTTTGCAATGCAAAATTGAATTTTTATTGCCTCTTCATATGAAGAAGTGATAAATGAAACTACAACTACCTCAAAATATTAGCAACCTTCACGAAAAAAACTGGATCAAATTTTTTACAGCGAATAAAGGACGAGTTTTCTATTTCTAATTAATGAGAATAACAATCAAATCTCATGTTGGTTAACTTTACTGAACTTCATTAAAGTTGTAATTAATTTAATTTTGGACATATGCCATTGTTGACAAGGGGCTCTAAATATCCTTCCAGCAATATGCAAATTGAAAAACTTGTTGAAAAGAGATTTGTACCTAATATACATCATATAAATATGTTGCCACCTCCAAATAGAAATCCAAAAAGTAATCCCTTAATAAAGATAACTGGATATATTATCCACGAATCCACCCTTGAGCTAGTTTCAAATAAACAATCCTTATAGGGAAATTCTACTAGAAAATAGACAATAATAGACTCCTAACAGTAATGTCTGTATATAGTTGAATAGAATAATATCTCAAATACGATATTTGTGAAATGGAAGCTTGAATAGTAGTTATAAGAACTTGGAATGGAATATTTATCCGAATCTTTAAAAATAACACTATTTTAGAGAGAAACCATATTCTTTCTTACTTTATAAAAACATTTAACATTTGTATTGCAATCGGGGATTTCTGATATAAATCAAAAGAAATTTGGGCTTTAAATAGTTGAGTCTACATCTGCTAAAACATAACGAAATTAACATATTTTAGATAAGAAAACCTTATTATAATCGCCAAAATTTTAAATGATTGTTAATTATTTAATAATTAACAAGAATTCGCTATTGTAGGCCAAGGTTAATAATATTTTTTTTATAAATAAGCGCATATTTACGATATAGTAGCAATAATTCTTTACCAGGCTGAAAATTTGAACCTGTAAATTCAAAAATTCTCAAAAAATTACTATAGTTTAGTATCACTCTGAGCTTCATTTATGCCAAATTTAAAAGAAATCTATAGTGTAGTCTTTGAAAAAAAACGTCTAAAATATTAATTTTTGCACTATTTTATTGTTTATTCCAAAAATGGTACTACAGATTTCATTCAAACTCCTCGATCACATCTAAACTAGTTTAATTGTGCTCCTGCATTTTTTTTGTTGACTGTGAACTTTCAGTTTTGACAGAAAAACATTAAATATACAAAATTTCTACCGTTACAAGCTTAAAATTAAATATTCAGTATAGAATCAACAATGAAAACTGAGATAAGCCGAATTATTTTTAAAGAAATGCATTTTGAAGGTTCAATTTTAAACTCCCGCTATATTATTATATATTTTATATCTAAGCAAATCAGAAATCTGTAAGAGATTGCTGAGAATACAATTTGCCACGCCATCTAACGTTAGTGGAGCTTAATAATTTCCATTAGCATTCAACCTTTAGTGTCGAAAATTAAATTCGAAAGTACATTAAAACTAGACAAAAGTTATAACAAAGATAGTTTAGCTTTTAGCCAAAGCCAACATTTTATAATCAACTTAAAAGACAGGGGTGGTGAAAGCTTAAATTGTTGACAAATACACTTTGTTCTAAAATTTAACAAAGATTCATAATGGGAACACAATAACTATATGTATGAAGTTTAAATTGCGAAATTGGTAATTTTGTTATTGAACTTTGGACAAAATAAGATTTATCTTAACAAAAACAGAGTATTTTACAAATCCCTAAACATACAAATTACAAACGACAAATATTGCTTAATCTTTTATCAATTAAAAAAAAAAAACATTCCAAATTATAAAAAATTAATTATAATTAAATTTAAATGTTTAAAAAGGATCTATCATGTAGACTGTGTAACCGGATAACGCAAAACAATTTAAAAATAATCTTGCATTTTCGAAAATTTTGAAAGAACCCGTGCTAGATAAAGTCCAGTCATTGACGTCAATTATTCCACTATTATCGATGCGAATTTATCAATTAAATATCGTCAAGGATAACGAGAGTGTATCGCCAACAAATTGATAATGAATTAGATAATTATCGCTAGACAGTGGCAGTTTTTCCATTTTTCAAGTAATAGAATAAAGTTCAGTTTAATTTCAAATCAAATAAAAACAAAGGCTCTACCACCTGCTGAAGTACGGAAAAGGTCTCCCGAACAGATAATTAACTTCACAAAGAAGATATCGCTTCTGTAATAGTAATAGATCAGTTCTGCAAGGCTAAATAGTCAATCGATCTATTTAAACTAACTAAGGATTGGAATTCTGTTTGTCTTTCTGGAATTAATGGATTTTT
>JACDRP010000293.1:0-72974 GCA_013841185.1 Hycleus phaleratus
TAATTCCGATTGGACTCTAGCTTCAAATTTGAGTAAATTAAAAATTTCTCGTAGGCGGTTGGAATTATTGTTGAAATGATAACCATACACCTGTATTGTTTTATTGTTCCACAATTAATCCCACAAGTAGTTCATTTAATGATGATCATCATTAAGATAAGCATTTGTTGAAATTTTTAGATTCCAAATAATTTTAGCCCAGTTTTATTAATAGTCGTCATATTCTAGAGCTCTACATAACATCAGCTCGTTTCAGAATTAAGTACCCTCCAGCTTTCTTTTAAATAGCATCCCACCACATTAGCTTCTTTTTCATGAAAATGAAACGAACATCAAGTATACAAGCAAAAAGTGGGAGGTGATATGAAAAAGGAATATTAGCATAGAGTGATAGGGGAGAAAAAGCCGTCGAAAAAATTTCATTGAATTACAAAATCCAAACTAGATACGTATTGATGAATTAATTCCGAAATGACGTTCGGAAATAATGAAATTATTTTCTTACCGATTCAGTAATGAACTGGAGATTGGAGTGATTTATCAATCACTCCACTGTCAAAATAATAAGGTCGATTTCTTGAACTACCAATATAATAGCTACTTGAAGTTACGACAAAACATCACAAGAACGCTAGAACGGTTCTTGTCTTTATTGTCGATGTGAACGAATAAATTTTACTTAAATACTTGAATATCTTTACAATTTTGAAAACAACACAAAAATTGATATACTTACTCGATGTTCCCGATGAAAATATAGCCCCGTAGAGGAGAAGCATCACGGTTGCTTTTATAGCAAGACCCACCATTTTCATTATCAGACTTCTAAATTACTCTGGAACCATCCCTCCACCTTTATGCATCCTGAAACAGGCACAATTCAATTAGACCGTATATAAAATTAGGGGACAAGTCTTAAATACGCTAATCCATCTCTTTTAAAACGTCACTAAAGTAATTTATTTTTATTTCAAGACAATAAATATCATTATTGATTATATGATTTAGTTGATTTAAATTAAGCCAAAATAACAATTAAAGAATCCTCACGTTAAACATGAAGCAATACATAAATAAGTTTCGGTTTTATTGCGATTACTCGGCAACTTTGTGCATTACATTGAATAAAATAGATCGAGCTTTAGAGCCGGTACTTTCAATACACTAATGTGGAATTTGAAAGTTTTAATAGTTAAAAAGGTTCGTGTACGGTTTAATCCATTCTAGATAGAAAAAAAGAGCCGAGAATCGAACTTGATTTAATTCGATAATTATCTTTTTGTTATCCAGTTGTATAAAACAACATGAAATGGGCGCATCTAAAATAATTTATATTTAAATTCTAGAACCGACTAAAAATTTCATCTTATTATTTATATCAACCGTCATAAAGGGGTGAAAGATAAGGGCGACTATAATAAGTGAAATTTTGAGTAATTCCATTGGGAATATGCTACTAAACGAGAATTAGAGCAATACATTTCTGTGTTCAAGTATCCGCCTTGATATTAGTATTTTAAAGATCTATGTCGCTATTTTCTTTTTTATTTTATGATAGTGCGGTTGAATTTATAGGTGCGACTACATAAACTTCCGATAATATATCCGGATATATAAAAAAATGTCGGAAAGATTTAGTGTTGGGACTTTTTAAAAATAGAGTGTTATAATATAGCAAAATCATCTTCTTTCTCGATTCTTTATCGTTGTATAGGATTTCTTTATACAAAATAATGGATTTAGTCTCATTTCCATATGTATTTCAACACGGTGTCTTTATATACTTACATCTACTGATAATTGATGAAAAATATATTCAAATTTGTTCAACCATTGTTCCACCTAGATCCAACTCTTGCATACGTGTAAAATTAGATTTATTTTCTCTTTTTTTCACTATTTAATGGTGTCCATTGTTTAAATTAGTTCAGCTACTGGAATTTCATTTGAATTTTAAATAAACTTTGGAATTATTCCAAATACTACCTTTCCGCAGATTGGTAGACATAAATTTCTATTTATATTATAAACAATAAAAACAATCATTCAATACATCAATAAAATTATCGATCTATGTCAATTCATTACAACTCTATTAATATTTAGAACAAATAGACTGCAATTTACACGTAAATTATCTCAAATTGTCCACCTCCACTGGCATTTGTCGCATGGTACAACATAAAAATTGGTTTTATATGTTGAAGATTTAAAATTATTTTAAATTGGATGAAATTTCCAGGGTGTTTTTAACGAAATTGTCTCCTTCTATATTAAATTTCACAATATTGACGCTTTTTTCATATATTTCACAAATTGTCCATTTTATTATAGCAATCAAGGATCGAGTGTATTAATTTAAAGTAAATACAGTTGGAATTTATCGTTAAAAAAATTGGTATATTCAACTATTTTACCGCTTCGTGTAATTTATTGTTAGAATTTTATAAATAAAAGATAGAAATTAAATAAACAAAATTGAAAATGTTGGTATAACAATATTAGTTTCGTTCACGGTCATAATTCTGAATTTTCAAAATGAAATATAAAACAATTTGAAACTTGAAAATCTGGAGATGTTGGGGTTGTTTCATAAAATCTGACC
The DNA here is from genome assembly GCA_013841185.1 of Hycleus phaleratus. Classification (NCBI taxonomy): domain Eukaryota; kingdom Metazoa; phylum Arthropoda; class Insecta; order Coleoptera; family Meloidae; genus Hycleus; species Hycleus phaleratus. The sequence goes on from JACDRP010000293.1 coordinate 2,606, forward strand.
TACATCGGTTATTTATCACATTGTCACTATTGTAGGGGCGATTTATCTGCAATAGTAAGTATTCGGTGGTATTCTAGAGTTGTAAAATTAGCGTTGAAATTAAAATATTGAGATTGTAGCGATTATTGTAATAATATATAAACTGTTTTATTTGTCTGCTAGTTTTGTGGATTATGAATTTGACAACTGTATATACTTTAGTTATATGACATAAATAGGGGATTACAATAAGACTATACAGAAATATAGTGTTCTTCTATTGAGATAAAATCCAATTCTGGCAAATTTAAGTTGGTATGATGGTGTAGAGAATACAAAGACTGAACATATAGTTGTGTGCAGTTGTGATAACATAGAGTGAATTCACTTTAAATCCAAACAGTTGACATTTGACTACTTGTAAAGCACACACATATACAAAATGATTACATTTGAATTTGTTTTTTATTTTTTATTTTATTTTAGCAAACAATACAGAACGATTCTTATTGAAACTCCGTCTAAATTTGAATCAAATTCATGGTGTAGATAATATTAGTATTGAAAACCACATTCATAAATTCTTAAAGTCGCTTTTCAAACGAAATCTTATTACCAAATACCTTTATATGTGTGCGTATACGGACCAATTTTAGACATCAAATGTTGAAGAATTGAACCGCTTTTCAAAGTAGCTGATATTGATGTTATGTCGGAATACCAAACCAAACTCTAACCAAATCTGAATTCTTTTTAAAATACCACAATTTCCCAATAATAATAATAATCATCATTATACTGGAAAAAGCATGAATATATCCGACTGTCAAACAGATAATTTTATTTGAAAATTTAAACGTCAATTTGGTTAAATGATGCAAATAACAAGATAAGATCAGAGAATTTCATTAAAAAAATGACTAGTAAACATACTTGTTGCTTTCAAATCAATTTTAGTTGAAGCGTTAAAACAAATTAATTATTCCTTAAGGTATGTCTATTGAAAGGAAATCTCTAATCTTCAAAGGGTTCAAATATGCAATAAGATACGTTGTAGTGATTTTAATTTAACAAATACCAGAAATTGACGCAAATAATTGTTTGAATCGTACAATACGATCGTCATTCATCCCAACATATTCTATAGCTTTTGTGAAATAATTTCCAAACAACTTGTAGATAAGATCATGCGCAGTAACTTGCGCAGATTGATTTGTTATCTAGAATTGTTAAAAATTTCGATTGTTGACAGTTGCATAAATAGACAAAACTGATAGAATAACTTTATTTGTGGATAGTTTTCAACAGAATATCGCTAATTCGTTTTATGTTCCCCATGGAAATATATCTGAAACTAGTTTGTTTGTAACTGAAAAGATAATATGGCTGTCATCGTCATTTGTAATATATATGCGCTGTTCTGTTTTGAATTGAATATGATAAATGCAGAATTATTATTTTTATATTTATTTATAATTGTTTAGAGGATAACTAAGGGATTTTATAATAAGAATTGGATAGATTTTTATTGTGTAATCAATTTGGAAACTTCCTGACAGTTTGTCGTCGAGGAAATTGTATGATTTGGTTCGCTGCCTTTATTACTTTTCTAGTTTTTATCAAGATATATTTTACAGCATAGTATTTTCTCTATTTCCGTATTTTTACGAGTCTTATTATAATTGTCGATTTTCACAAAGATTTACGTTTTGTATTATAATCAATTTTTAATGTTATAAATCCATTGTTAATTTATACGAGATTTCTAATTTAAAACTTTTAAAAACGTAAATCTTTGAACAGTCTGTTAAAAACTAAAAATCATTAATCTAACCGTTTCTAAAACTTGACAAATGGAGAACAACAAAAATAACCAATTCCCAATGATTGAACAAAACTATAACTAACTAAAAGAAATAGTTAAAAGTGCACTTATAAAAAAACACCATTACTGCTAAGTATCGAAACTTTAAGTTGTATTAAAGAGAAGTAAGGATGAGAGAATCTAAAAAACTTAACGGATTTAATTGATTTTAATTGTAAATGTTGATTTAGAGCTTAATAATGTCATCTTAATATTAATTGTGTTTATTTTAACATAACTACTGCATCTCACTTTAATTGATTAATCTTCAAAGCTACTTTATCTTATATTGACAGCCTTTAAATCAAACAAGAGACGTTATTTTTAGAAAACACCCTCCATCTCGCCAAAAAATAAATTATTTGACAGTTTCATAAAATTTATTAACACCGGAAAATCACTCTTTTTAATTAACACAAATTTTATTTTATTTTTATAATTCATGTTTTATCAATGTGAATAACTAATTATAATTTTTTCCTAGACGTTTTACTGAACCTGTACAACTGAAAAGACTTGAAAGAACCCGCTTTGATGAACTATAATTACTGCAGAATTTCAACAAACATAGATTTTAGATAATTCTAATTATATTGAACTGTAACTTTTAAATTAAATAACGTCTGTCCCATTTTAATGACTGTTCGATAATTGGTGCAATCTACTAAAATGTTCGGGAATGTCACCCTATGATTTTTAATAGAACCTTTTTCAATACAATGAAATTTTATAGCAATGGTGGCAGTTCACTAAGGACTTTATAGCCGACTGTCGAAAGTTAATTTCACGTTATTTTGACCCTTTCGATTGGCTTTAAGATGAGAACGGCTGCCCACGTCCGAATACTCAAAACATCGTTGGATTATTTATTTGTTATAAAACTTATAAATAACAAGAATGCTTTTATAAGGCTACAAAAGTGCGATAATTAATTCTCCATTATTGTTTTTAGTAACTAATCTTCGTGATTATACTGGAGATATTCAAACAAAATACTGAACTGATTCTTTTGTAATGAAACTGTTATAGTTATTCAAAAGTTGCTAATTACGAGTTTTTTGTTGGTAGTCCAAGTACTTTCTTTATTCGCGTGTATACCTTGAACTCTTACAATAGAATAATATTCAAGTAAATTTCCATTGTATAGTTGTTGTTTTTTTTTTTGTAAAAGTTTGAAAAGTGGGTTTTTAGGGGAAATTATTTTTGTAAATAAACATTAAAACTATATTATCTACAAGTTTATAAAACAAACTTTTGTGGAAACATTTTCCATTTGATCAACTTCTTACAGTTTCCAGTTAAATTGAAATTTTCCAATAGATACTTTACTACTTATAAATCTCGAAGTATTAAATCGAAGTTTGTTTGTAAAATTATCTACTTCAATATAGGCGTCTATACTGTTATTGAATATCTAATATTTGATATTCAGATCGAATCGCACAATTAACTAACAATAAAATTTGTCCAGTTATATGTAGTATGATTATATTAATCGAACAACAAGGTCTTATTTGTTTTATGGTTGCCTCTATAGATTAAATCGAAATTAAGTTAGGTTAGATTCTGTTTAACTAACTAATCAAATAATGTAAATTTATCGTGGATGCGGTTTTTACCAATGAATTATTCAATTAAATTTCAAACAAATAACTTTTACAATTAACGAAAATTGTATAAAATTGACGCTAAAATGAATTTAAGTATAGTTAAAAGACGGACATACAAAATACTTGATACAACTGGGATATCTACTAACGATCCGATATATCCCATGACAGAGCACAACTATGTCGAATCAAGTTGAAGAATAATACAATGTGATTTTGTACGAATACGTTTCCTGGGGTGAAATGTCTAGATTTCTTTATTTATTTTTTTCTTTCGGTTCCGTTCCTTATGTTGCTTTCTTATTTTGCTATTCGTTCGTCTAGATTAACGAGAAAAAATCTTTAGACAAGTATAATGAAAGTGCACGTCATTGACTAGTCCCAGGAGATTGAATACAGAAAATTGTTCGTATTCGACTTAACAATATTCGACTACCTATACGATATGTACAACAATTTTAGTTTGCATTAATTTAATTGATTATCGTTGCGTATCTGGTGTCTGGAAAGATTGATTTTTTTCTGCCACAACCAAATATTTTGAACATTCGTAATAAATTCCATTTGCAGATCACATTTTTCCACCTGTCTCGCAAGATTTATTATCGAAACTTTTTCACCAATCTACATTCTATTAAGAAACAGAAATATGTTTTAAAATAATAATTAGAATTTTCATAGTAGCATTTAACTGATTATTTGATATTTATCGGTGGAGAATTTCAATCAAAACTTGTCATAGAATACCACTCTTCCGGTTGAATTGAAATGCGTTGTCAAATTTAGTGAATTCAGTTTAAAATGAACCATCCTTCAATGACATCTACATGTACGTATAGTACATAAATATTGTCAATTTTATGATAATTTAAACGATTAGAACTGCAACAAAAATTACAAATCTATTGCGCTATTTAGTCTTCCAATTAGTCAAAGAAATTCGCGATTGGATTGTCAATTAACAAGATTGTAGAGAATCGGTAATTTTCTGTTAGATTTCCAATTATCGTTAACCGGACTAGAGAGATGAGTTGCTCTTATATCGGTCGTAAAAATGGTGGATGCGCCGGCTCCGACTGTTCCGGATTTTACCACAATTCCAATAAAAATAACAATAAAAACTTGCGAATAAATTCTATTGTAATACAAAAACTAATATTATAAAGTTTAACATAAAATCTTGGCTACATTACAACAAAATTGATAAACTATCGGGAGATTAAACAGAAAATTGAAACGGTGATCAATAAACGTATTGAATTTCTATTGAAATTCAACAAAAGTTGATGGATAATAATACGAAATTTACTCAACAAACTATAGTAATTGAATTATTTGTAACAAAGGCCCTTGAATAAAATACTTTGTGTAATTTTAAACTAACTGGAAGAATTCTAATTGTGTCAACATCGTTATACCGACGAATTTCCTCAACAGTTATTTAGATCACAATTTAAAATCGATTAATTTTTTGCGTATGTGTTAGACTTTAATTAAACATTCGAAATGAGAATCCATCTTTTCTTCTCTTGTATCATAGAAATATCAACCGAATAGTCGAATAATTTTAAGGAAGCCATTCTATAACGACGCAACGCAAATTATTGGCAAACTCTACTTTACAAGCGTATCTTTTCTCTACTTGCCGTCTTTTTTTTTCCTTCGTCTTGTTCAATTGGAAGACGTCCCTAGTGGCCCCCACCGATTTCGTTCTTCTTGTGATAGAATTTAAGCAAAAAACACACATATTTTATCGATGTGAAAGCACTTTAGTGAAGGTGAAATAAACCCCAAATTTCGTAGGAAGTATCTCAGAAGTAATTGAAAACGATAGTTTAAACGGGACAAAAAAAAAATTGATTTGATGAGACTTCTCATTTATTGATAAAGTTTTTGTTGTTTTTTTATGTTTGAGTTTAATGATTGTAATGGGAAAATATTACAATTTACACCATATTTATTTGTGTTGTAATATAAATAAAAGGTTTGTCATCCATGCGAAAGAAGCTTAAAAATCGGAGGAAAAATACTGAAATAATACTGAAATGGAGTACGGATTTTCCGCTTTTTGTTACGGAAATTTCAAAAAATTCCCCACCTACAGCCTTTTAATTAGCTAAAGATTTACTCGAAGTATTTAAATTTGCCACTTATAAGTAGAAACCGCCTCGCAGTACTGATTCATCTCGTAAAATGTTTCTCCGGGAATACATCTAAGATTTTATATTGAAAATATAACCGTAATTTATTTTAATTTAATTAATTTGATGTGACGTTTAATTTTTTTTTTAACTTATTAGTTAAAGTACTGAAGTAACCCTTTTAGTTTTAACGTAATTCCATGATCAATTTGAATTAATCATAAAGATTTCATCGATTTTATAAGAAGCTTCAAAATTTCATTAAAACTTTCGACCTTTTATTTGTTTATAAAACAACTTCAACATAATTAAAACAAAAGTATGTAATTATAAATTTAACGATTATTTAGAAAAGAAAAAATACAACTAGTATGAATTGCGATAATGAATTTCGGTTGACTTGAATCGGTTTAATTAATTCGGCTATGTACAAACGTTTCTTGATATAAAACGTATTCTAGCATAAAATGACAATAAATTTTATAATGGTAATACAGTAAAGTTATATTTTATATTCGAAAAATTAACTGTTACTCTCTATACATTGACAACGAATTTATTAAACTATTACCATTATAATTTATGATTCAAAAGTAGATAAACGTAGTAAATTGTTCGGTATACTAAATAGTGATGTCGAGTTACGCTCTTGTATTTTTGTAAAGTTGTTTGTTGAATTAGCCACTTTAATCTACATGAATTGGACGACTTTTAGAGAGCTAAAGAAAAGATTTCTATTGTGTGGTGAAAATTCAATTATTATTCAAGCAATAGAAAGCTATTGATCGACTAGTAGAACTGTTTATACAATAATAGGAAATTAAATGCGATTCAAAGCATTTGAGAACAATCGGATTTCTTTAAACTAGACATTCGAATAGAATACATCCAAATTTATCTGATACATACTAAATAAATATTTGTTCTATGCGATATTATCCTGACAAATCAATACTTGATCGAGTTTTTTTTCGCAAAATAATGCACCCAATATATAAGCCAATGCTATCTAAATAAGTGTTTTCTTTGATCTTATTGTTGTTTATCTTTTAGATATTGAGATATATTCAAAAGTGGAAATAAACTGATGGCTTTTTTGGTTGAAGAACGTATAATATGCAGAATAATGCTTGTATCATCAAGTTTTGTTGTTCTTTATGCATGCACATTTAAGTGGATGGTTGTTGACAGACGAACGATTAAGTCGGATGAAATTATCGAGTTTACCCTTATTTTAAACATCCCATACAAAACCATAATTGTAGATTATATTTAATTTAGTTAAATATTGTCCAAGTTGACTAAGAATGTCGGTTAAGGGTGGTTTGCCAAGGTTTGCTAGATTGAAAAGGCTGATAAAACATTACGGTTCAACTGAAGTTATGTTGTAGCCTAGACCAGTGTTGGGGGAATGAGGTCGGAAGGTCATCAACACAACACACATTTATTCTGGCGCCTTTGAAATTAACGAAACAAGTTCTTTTACCAAGCTTTTTATCGTCGGCTTTGTATAGTTGACTAACAAAACAAATTGCAATTAGTTAATTTTTATGATAGGTCTATGCTGTTGAATAACCACTATGTTGGCTGTACACTATGTGTACACACACACACGAACACAAAGTCTTTGTGCATTGTAACTGCCTGTCAGGTAGTTGAATAGTGTATTCACTTGAATATGTAAACTGTTGTTATTGTAACACCATCCTTCTCCATGTCATATGCAAATCTGTCATCTAACATTAATGTTATTAACGTTTGACATTCCTCAGTTTCAACTAACGCACCACACCGTTCACACTAATTTACAATCTGAAAATTATTCAACTATTGACCAAATGGCCGTCATAAATTATTAACATTATCAAATTCAACTCGTTTATTTCAAATAATTTTATCACAATTTATCTATCGTTACATTGTTTCTAATCCCCAATTTTAATCGAAAAATCAAAAATATGAACATACAACGAAATCAGAATTACTAACGTACATCATATAGAATACAACAATCTAGGGAAACAGATACCTAAAGTGTATTCTAACAATTGAAACCAAGTTTAACAAAGAGATGCTTTCCCAACTATATAATCATCTATACATACAGAGATGTATGTACATTAAGTTGTACATTAAATATTTGTTGCTGTTTTAGTTTTATAAAGTTTCCCTAAACAATCTAACGGCCATTCTACACGATAGCTTTAACAAAGTTTAGTTATGTGAATGCTAAAACCTAATCACACTCTATTGTTCGGTTAATATATACACCGAATCTAACCGCATTATATAAAATAATTAATAAATCAATGATAATTAATTTTATACAATACTCGTAATTGTATTATAGGAGGTGCACGTATTGTTAATTTTTCGCTAATATTAATCCATTAAATTGATAGCATTTAACTAGTTTTGTATTTTAGTTAACATAACTTTGATGTCCATATACAAGTTCAGTAACTTGTTCAATCGAATTAGAACCAATTACTGAAATTTACATCTGATGATATTCTCATCTTAACTGGCACTGAATTGCAATTATAAAGCAACTAGGGAGATTGTCTCGTTTAACTCAATACAAAACTAGTCAATTATCGGAAATAAAGAAATAGCTTGTTCGATCGTTGTTTGATTTAATTGTAAAATAATAATAATTGCATTATACCGGTAAAGATATTTACGACGAACTTATCGGATCAATATAGAGAATTCGCAATCTCTATAGCCACTTTTAAGGATTAAAATGTTATTTTTGTAATTGCGGTTTACCGTACTAGAGATGTGTTGGTTTGATATTGGTTGTAAAAATGGTGGATGCGCCGATGTAACTACAATTGTTCCAAACGAAATGCGGATGCCAATTTTCGTAAATTACAAAAGAAATATCGTTGATAATACCAGACGATTGTCGAGTCAACACAATATTTAAAAAACTTTACGAAATTCATCTGGTATTAAACATATAATTTCATTATATATCTCGATAAAAACACCCAGCAAAAGATTGATGACTAAATAGGCATTAATAATGAATTTTAGCCAACAAAAAGGATCTATTTTTATGATTGTAGTGAAAATCAAAACTTTTCAATTATTTCTTGTTTACTGTAGTGTAAAAGTATAGACTTACACGTCTTTCCTTTTTTCGAATATTATCGAATATCAAATTTAAGGTTATCAGTAAGGGTCGCCTTATCTAATTTAAACAGGAAAATGTGCCGTTGTTGTTGTTGTTGTTTTAGATTTCAAGATTTTGAACGTCCCCAGTGACGACAAGATTAATTAAAGGATTTCAACTTTGTTGTGAAGTTAATTGTTTAACAAATCATTGAATTGGCATTGTAGATGTTGTAGGTGATTAAGATTTTACACCATATCTTAATAGAAATACATGGAACTATTTTGAATTAACAATCCAATTAAAATATCTCAATATTAAGTTGTATTTCGTCCAAAAATGAGTTTTATGGATAATATACTAGTTGTTATCAAAAGATTATAGAACATTTAGTGGATATATTCTTATTAACGGGTAGATATTAGTAGTTAGAAGCCTAAAATAGCCTTGCCGAATTTATATAAGGTTATTATGGTTAAATTCAGTTTGGCAATGATATGTAATGAGCATTCGTCCAGACTTTAAATAAGGTTATTATGCAAATCGAAAATATCTAAGATCCCGTAAAATTTCAGCCACTTGTTTCACATCGTATACATTTCGATTCTTAAACTCGTCTAAATATTTCCACGTCATAAAATCAAGAAATATCGATTCTAGTATTATATTCGTGTACTTAACAATTTTATTCACACAATTTCCAAGAAATTCCACAATGTATTTTGATAAAAAAATAAACATCTTCAATATGTATGTAATGTAGGTATTATTAGTTGAAAATGCGGTGTAATGTTGGAAATAATTGTAATTATACCTAATAGTTGTACTGTTGTAAATGCTTAAAAGTGTCACCTAAATTTTAACAGAAATCCTGGACCGATTAACTTTGTAGCCAATTATCACACATTAACTCCATAATCTCATCTAACTATCGCCATCAAGAAACTTCTAAGATGGTGTTTAATTTTCTCGACTTTTTGCATTTATTTGCATATATTCAAAGTCAAGAAGCGTTAATCTAGAAATAAACTTGACAGTCAATTATTTGGAACTAATAAGTAATTTTAAATAAATTAAAATTCAATTATAGGTAATTGTTATAATATAGTCCGCATTTATCTCTATATCTTTTATAATATTGATAATAATAGTGTATTTTCGAGGAAAATTCTAATCAGTTCAAGATTAATATCTCTCTATAGCCAGACACAAAAGCTCTTTCAGGGAATGGAAAAAATTGAGTATAATGCCCCCATTATGTTTCCATATAAGTAGTCTACTTAGTGTATCATAAACGTTAAGCTGTTTATTTTCACTAACGTACTTATTTCTTCGTCTCAATACAATAGAGTTTGTAACAAAATTCCCAAAGCCAATAGACCTTTTCTGAATAAATGATCAAATTTCCTGTCTTTTATGATTGATAAGTTTGTTTTTTTTGAATGTTTTCATTCCGTTGTATAGTTAACTTTAATTAAGTTTATAATTGAAGAACAATGTCAAAACGAGGAAACTACGTCGAAATTATACCTATAATCGTATTTGATATATCGTCAATTTTAATGGAAATTAGTCCTTTGTTTCTCGTTATTATACGATTGCTTTTCAAAAGAATAAATTCTACATAAAATACTGTTTCGGTTCTATTTTTTTATTAGCATTTTTTTGTTATCAAAGAAACATGAACGATAATATAGTGAATCGATCTAGTCGGGCTACGAAAGGGCAATTTGGACGCAAGGTCAATGGAGTTTTATAAAATTTGTTTTTAAATGTACCGAGTTAGTAAATGTAAAATCGGTGTTAGCGCATTCGAAAGATTGTTCAGACATAAAGTTGTACGTTAACAAAAGCTGAATAACCTATGAATATATTGTGTTGGTTCGTGTAAGAATAGAGACAGCATTAGACACGAACAACGTTATCAGTTGAACGAAGTCAAGGAGAAGCGCACGATAAGAGCACACCGTCGTCCGACCGAATATGAAGCACAATTGCTCCCATCCAATCAACAGTTCCCACCTGGAAAGGCTGGATGAACTGTTTTATAATCCCAATGACTATGCCTATAGATTAACTATATAGGCATATGTATATGTTATATTTACAAAACATATTAAATGGAATAATTTTAGATAAACTACAGTTAATTATCTAGACTTAAAATGTCGTAAAATTGGACAATTTCAACGAGAATTCGTCTTTTAATTAGATATTAAGTTAAAAGCAACAACACATAATACCTACAGGTTGTACCGTATAGAATTCTTAACGACCTCTATTTTTTTTTTTTAATTCTTTACAGTCTGTATAGTTGAGCAACAAATTTAATTTTTCCAACGAAACAACAAAGGAACATCACAAAGATCAACATTTTTTTTTCGTTCAACATAAAACAGCGCCAAACCCAACTAATATTAATGTTTTTCTATTCAACTACCCCGATGGATATTTCCTACAATGTCGTATTTCTTTTTTTTTTTTGAAAAGAAAACCAATGTGCTTTATCATACCGATGGAATCTTTGTTTGAGACCAACAAACATATTGAATATTAGTAGTTCTTGTCACGTATTTAAACAGAACTATAGTTATATTTATTGGTATAAAAATTTTCTCAATATTTCACAGTATTTTTCGTTTACCCCAACTAACAACCCCAACTTGTTTTGTTTTTTTCTATAAAATCGTTTTAATCGAAACATTTTTTCCCATACTGACTCTCTAATAATCGAAAAGTGTTACAAGAGAAAGTTATCAATTTGATTGTACAAGTTGTCGTCCACACTATCTATCATCAATTTTGAAGGGTTGCCTATTTGTCAATAGTGTTCGTCATTACTGACAAAAAATAGACGACGTGGACACTCTGCTGATCAAGTGTAACAAATTCGTTTTTCTAACCGAAAAAACGTCTCCAAATTCGTAGATAACTCACTAACAAATAGGCCAGATAAGTTGGAGTATTAACGGATTTATTCATCGAGCGCAAACGCCAATTACACTATTTTAGCTTCTACACATGCGCATTATTTCAAATTACATCGAGCTTTGATCATTTGTTGTAATATGAATTTCTATTATGATCATTAGAGATCTTATTGGAAACTGACAAGGAAAAATTGATAATATGGACTAAATTATAAGGAAAAATATGGAAAATTTAAAAAAAGGCTCCAAAATTGTCTTTTGTTACTTGGAATTCAATCAGCATTTTCCAAAACAAAAGCCCTTTTAGATGCTCTTTCTAACTCTACTGTATTCTTTACAATATCTTGTTAAATAAGGGAGATATCGATTATTAAAAATTTGGATTTCTCAGTCACCGTATCGAAAAATATGTGATGGAGGTTCTCAAGTTTCTGTCAATTTTCCGGAAAATTAACAAACTGTTTGCAAGATTCCTTGGAGATTTGTATAGCACTTTCAATTTGCTACCTACTATGAGAAAAGCATTGGCAAATTTATAATACTTGCGAAATTGTAGGGGAAAATGTGGAAATAATGAAAAAACCGCGTGCTCCAAGATGTTCCTTTATAACTCAAAATTCAATTGGAATTTGTCAAAACAACAATGTATTCCGGATTTTCAAGTTTCATTGAATTCGTGTTTCTCAAATATCAATAATTTCCATTATACATTAATTCAAAAACAAAGACAAAGCCCTCAAGTTTGACGGAAATTCCGCAATTATGGAATCTGAAACAGAATCCGTCGAAATAAATTAGAGTATTACTGGATTTATTTATCTACTGCAAGCTGTAATTGTATGTACAATTTCAACTTTTCTACATGCGCACTTACTTTAAATTACATCGAACTATGATGATTTGTTGCAATATAATTTTTTATGATGATTATCGCCGATATTTCTCTGTATTCTTATGACAATCGTCTTTTTTAAATCAAAATTCCAGAGATATTGGCGCCAATTTAGAAGATAAGTTTTTTACATCTAGATTGATAATAAGCTAGATAGGACTATGCTCCATCAAGCCTTGGACATTTTGATCCGTATCACTATACCGAAATTCTCTCCGACGTCCAGTCAAGAATACATAATGCATACTCCAATAGCTTTTCATTTTAGCTATTTTTCCACTTTATTACTAACAAATTCTAGTGAATTTCCACTATAGTGAATATTTAAATTCCTGTGATAGAAAATAACTTCCACAATCTAGAATTTTACACGATAAATTTAACTAACCATTGAATTTGTTCATTTAATAGTAACACTTGAGACAATTTCAAGTTATTTGCGAGACTCTGGTAGATATTAAAATTTTATTCTCAACTTGACTAATTTTCTTTCTAGCATTAATGGAGTAAAAAATGACAGTATATAAATTAAAACAATAAAAAAACGCGCCTCTAAGGCTAATATTATTAAGAAGATTTATTATAAAATCATGAAGATTAAAAGCTGAAAGCATAACTATTTTTTAAATTATTTATAATCGTTTTAGTCGCTCATTCTTATGGCACAAGAAAGAAATATTAAACTAACAATAATTCGATAAGAGTCAATTTAATAACGATGACAATAACGCGAATTGCATTAAGTTAATTTTAATTAATTTAATCCTCAACATTTACCAGTTATTGTTAATAGTAATCGGTCTCTGCTTGATTATCAAGTTTACAAGTTGTAATCGGGCAAATTAAACAACACGATTAACCGGAAAGCAGAAATACCCTAGTAGTGTTGTATCATTTTCTAATGTTAACGTTAAATTCAGTTAATTACAATATTATTTTGTTTAAATTGCCGAGATATTTAAAAATCAATAAACGGAATAATTTACAATTTCCTATGACTGAAGAGGGTCAGGATGTGTTTATTGATGTGAAATATAGAGTTTTTCCTGTATAATAATAAAGACTGAAAAGGGAGCTTTTTGTTTTCTTTGTAATCTACTGATAGAAAATAACGAACCTGGTGAAATTGGTTTCTTGTTTATCTCCAAATTCAGTTGTTGATGCTATTAATGTTGTTGTTATTTACGGAAGTAAATATCTAATATTAAACAATTCATTTGAGGAAGATTTGATATTTAAAGTTACTAATGATAAGTTATGAAATGATAAAACCAAGATCGTATAGCTGATATGATAAATAAACTGTTCTAGTGACCTCGAAGTTTTCGGTATCCCTTCAAATATCTAAACTTGGCTATGATGGCACAACATCCGCCATTATTACGACAGTTTAACATCGGGTATACCGGAATATATTATGTGTATACATTTGTAAAATATATGCTCATCATATCCTATGTTATTATAAATATCATTATCCTGTCTGTATGTTGAAAACTTCCAACCATAATACATAAAACCGATTGTACATTGCTGAAGTTATGCTAAATTACTAATTAGACGATTATATTTTGACATATTTGTTAATATAGTTCATGTTGTTGGAAAGTTTAATAGGAACAAAAACAATTATACAACTAGGATGCGTTGTGCATTTTGAATCTATCTACAGTAATAAATACTCTTAATCCTTTATAAGTGAGTTAACAAAATTTAATTAGTTGCCCTTGCAATCAATAGTTTTAAAATCATTAATAATTAAAACAATAGATAGAATTACAAAATAATGTCATTCATAACTGTGTATTGAAATTGTTGCTGACATTCTAGTACTAATTTATCATTGTGGAAAGTGAAATCAGAAGAGCCCTCGACGTACAGCCGACCATGAGAAAATCAATTTCTTCCAAAGCCCGCAACCAACTATATAACAATTCAATTCCTTTAATTTGTCTATTGAACTGTTAACAACAATTCAGACAATAATAAACTATCAATAGATAGAAAATTTGAGGAAATTTGCTGTATATTATTCTCTTGATAGTGAATGTTGTAAATCAAATATTCGTCTAACAATAAAATCACGGAAGTGTAAGAATCTTTATTTTTGTTTGCTTTTTTTATTTTATATTCTTTTACGTGCTATCAAAACTATATTATTGACTTTTTGTCGTAATATTGTTAGTGTGTGACGTTATAATAAAAGTTTCTTTATAAAAAAAATTTAAAAAAAATCAACGATTTATTTTTGTCATCCATTCAATAAATACAACAATACATATTTTACACCACTTTTCCCTCTAATGCATTCTTACCATAAAGAAGCCGTTAAGTTAGACGAAATTATTACCATAGATGCTCGTATTTTGCCATCTAATACTAGCAGATTTATCGCCAACCATTATCAAATATCGACAAACACACCTATTAGCTTTTGCTCTTAAATAATAAAATAACAACAATATTTCACCAAATAACAATTTCTATAAATTTTGATTTATGTACGTTGTTTTTGGACAAAATCGAAAGTGAACAGTTCTTATAAATATATTTTATTTTGTGATATTGGAATGTTAGAAGCGAAACAACCCAAGTTTATATGCCAAGGGAGCAATACGGTAACATTTAAAATTCAAAACTTTAACTGGCGATAACGGACGAAGTATAACATTGCTTGTGGCTCTCTGGGTTGATTAGTCGAAATCCTGAACAAGTTGACTTCAGGGATCTACTCTACACTCAATCTCTTGTGTTTTGTTGGATTAGTTGTAATTAGGCGTTTAATATTTTGTAAAATTGAATTAAAGCAAATTCACGGTTAATTATAAATCAATAAAGCAATCAATATTGTGGGATATTTTGAACATATCGAATAAAACCACAAAAATTCAAAATAACCACAACAAATTAACTTCTCACCTGTACAAAGTTTCACAAATTCGTAAACAGATTAAAACTGCACCACAAAAACACACGAATACAATTTAGAGTTTGAAGGTTAGGAATTTAGGTACCAACAGTTGGGGAATTCAGTTATACCAACCTAACTTTTTGAAGCGCGCAATTCAATAGTTCCATTGACTAAACTCAAAATTTTTCAACTAAATTTCTAATTTTAATATTCCAAATTAACGTGAGTCTTATTCGTGTATTTGTTGAATGCTGTTCCAATATTTTGAAGAATTTATTGATCATTTGAACAAGTAGGTAAATACTTTTTTTTGCTTTGATGATTTTATATTAAAAAATTGTTCTTTTATCTTGAAAAATGATTGGAATGTCTGATATTTTTGATTTTCTCGGAAATATATTGCCTTTAATAACTTTTCCTCTAATTTCATTTAAATATAATTCTATTGAGTATAAATATTCGAAAAATTGTACAAAATTGCACCAATTAGAATTTTAAGTTTAGAACAAAGTGTTCATTTTGGTCGATAGAAATATAGAAGCGCAATCGCCTGTAAACTTTTTGCTTTATAAACGAATTACAGTTATTTGATCCATACGAAAATACCAGAGTAAATCAACAAAACTTAATAATTTATCTTGGGTGTTATCGTTTTTTATATACATACTTTCACCTTCTTTACAACGAAAATTGGAAGAATAATGAGAAAAACTCAACCTTTAAAAATGGAAAAATATTATGTGATAAATTTAGAAATTCAAAATACGTACACCGTTTTTCTATAAATTATTATGATTAATTTGTTACGATTTAATCTAAACTGTATAGACACGTACATCTGGGCTTTAATGATATGTAGAGCTCCGGGCCAAACATTGTAATCCGGAAGCTAACTTCAAAGTGCAAGCCATTGATTCCTAATTGGTGTACATTCGTCTAACACACCCTATTAGTATCATGTACCTGAAACAAATTTCTGTTATAATTAATCATTAAAAAAAGAGACTTTTGGCACGGTTATTTTATCGTATATTTCACTAGTTTATTAGTATAAAAATTTAATTGAAAACGGTAGAGGAAAAATTGTGAAATGAAAGTGGTTGGATCATCAAGAGATAGGAGTGCAATTAAATTTGTCCTCTAGTGGAAGTTATTTTAATATATTAACCTCATTTTACTAATTTGGCCTTTTGTAAGGGTTATTATTCCGGTTCTTGTCTGTAGATTTTTTTTATTTAACCGAAAAACGAATTACCATTGAATAGAACATTCAAGATGATTTCGTCAATTATTTATTATTATTATTATTATTATTATTATTATTATTATCATCTTATTTACATTGTATATGTGTTTATTATCTATGCTGATGTGTTGCTTATACTTTATGCGGTCGAAACATCACACAATCCCTGGGGTGTTTATAATCATCTAAAATAAGCACAACTGTATATATGTATATGTTGTACTGTATATATTCATCGCGTTTGTGAAACTGCACCACCTAATAAATATGTAGTGCTTTTAGTAAGTAAATTAGCGGTTTCAAGGAATATCACCCCCTCGTATCTACTGAAACAAGACAAAGATAAAGCTGAAAGCAAATTCTATTATTCATTGTTTTTGTTTTCTAACAAACAAATATATATCAACCAAGCAACACTGTATTAGCAATAAATTAATTGTAACGAACGTATAATCAAGATTTAATAACAAATCTTCTTCCTTTTGTTTTAGTATTTGTATAAAAAATATTGATTACTTATTTCTTTGATGTTTTGATAATATCATATTTATTCTACTTTCGTAAATTAATATTTTCCGTACTATTTCTAATGAAAGCGAATCATAATTGGGAATCTACCTGTTTTTATATTGAATAGAATCTTCATTTATTTGAAAAGTTTTTGTTGAATAACTAACAAACCACTTGCAATACAAACTTGAAATATCCGACAGGGACAAAGTTTTCCTATATTTTACATATGTATTAAGCAAAAAAAGTAGAAATGTAAACTTTTACATTCACTCCGGGAAAAAATTACATACAATTTTTTAAAATTACACATTGACAATTGTGAAATAACTGAAAATTGAATCGTCTATAAACCATGATCAAGTTGAAATTTGCAGAGAAAACGACATGTATAAACTAGAACAATAGTTTTATTTGATTTTATTCTTGTATTATTGATTTTGGAAAAATTTTATAGTTGAAAAGCATCGAGTTGATTTCAAAATCTGAACCTTGATAAGATATGCTAGTTTATCCCGAGGGTCTCGTCTCAACTATAGTCGTGGAATCAATTTCCGAACTACTGAAAATGGCATATCAATTGACAATACCTTGAAACAGCTTCGCAGATTTTTACATTACTGAAATTGGTTTTTTAGTTTGTTTTTTTTTGTATATTTGTTGGTTTATTAGTATGGCAAATAAAATTACCAGTTAGATATGATGATGCAGATAAGGACGAACTAAATTGTGTCTTTTGTAATAGACAACATGGAGAATCCTGTCTAGAATTATAAGACAGCATTTAAGGCTGAATACATTAAAGATACCACCTTAGACAGGGCACTGAATTCGAATTAACTAACGCCATATTGCATTAATCAGTTTCCGGCCTAAGGCACATACATTCGAATAATTTAACGGTACACTCACTTATGTAATTATTCAATAATAACATGTAATTACAGAATAGTATTGGTAGATAATATTTGAATACAAAACATACAATATTTCTATTTATTGAACATATTTTTACGAATAAACCTCGAATAATAAAAATATTTAGTTCTGTTAGAATATAGTAATACGCTTACTATATAGAAGAACTTTATGATAAATTGAAAATATTCAAAAACGTGATTCAAATTCATCCGTACATAATTTGTTTGGAATAAAGTATACCCGTCTTCGCTTGGTAACATTATACGGACATAATATCCATCCTATAGCATAGCCTTATATATTCAACGCGAATTTTTCGTTTATCATACAAATTTCTACACGTGTTGGAATATTTTTAGCAAAATAAGCCGCTTTATTATATTTAAATACATAACACTTTGCAAATAATTGTGTACATTTCAACAACAATACATATTCAAATTTTAACATAAAAAATCAACAAGTCTTGATAAAAATTTCAATAATCAATTTATTTTCAAAATGTCCAATTTGTAAAACTTAACACAAATTTAATTAAGTATACTGTTGTCATAATAAATGGGAATAAATTGAGGCACGGTTCGTACAATTATCCCAAAATGTCCCAGTTTTCATTAAAATTTGATCGTGAAAATTACTAGAATACAAAACAATACAACGGAATTTTTAAGTATAGAAGGGAATTCCGATCGAATCTTTTACGAAAACGATTGCTTAATCCTTTAACTCTACGACAAATACACTCGTTAGAAAGAGACGAAAATATTTCGCATAATATCGAATTTAAACTGTTCATAAAAATAAAGAAAATACGAATCAACTGCAATTTTTGTTCCTGAAGAAGGGTAAATAAATATTAAATTATTAAAAGGTTGAAAATAATATTCGATTGTAGGAAAAGTAAATTTATCGATCAAAAGAACTACCCTCTGAGTATTATCAAAACAAGATAGAACGATGGATATTTTATAATTTCATTCAAATGTTATTAGTACTTTGGTGAAGTTTACGCAGACAATTTCGTCAAGTATTAAAACTGGCTGGCGAAAAAGCATCAATTATGGACATATTTTGAGAATTTCTAACAGAAAAGTGCCTCAAAACAACACAAATTTACGTATATACGTTCGATTATTTATTATAAATAATAAATGTACAAAATAAATAAATAATAGTGTAATTAATTTGTGGTGGATTTATTGTGCTGTAAATTGATTGGGCCGTCATTTCTTTACAACTAAATAAAAGGGTTAATAGTTAACTGTATTAAAGGGGAATTTCCGATAAATTTTTGCACGTGCTCAAGTTTTCCAGCTAGGTCTTAATTAAATCAATTAAACGTGACACAGCTAACATCACGAAGGTGCGTTGATATGCGCCTCCTGTGAGACTATAAATCTTTTATTTTGTAACTAAAGTTGAGAAAGACTAACCGTTAATTACGTTCATAGTAGAATTAACACGGTCGCTTACCTATAAAGACTGAAAATTTTCAAAGTGTTATAAAACTTTTTATCGTATTTTATATATCAGTCCGCACATAAATAACACTCACAATATACGTATAGAAAAATGTATTTGTACACTAATTTGTCAATTGCAACACGGAATAATTTTAAATTTCCTGTTTGTTAGTCCTTAACTACATTCCGAATGTATCCATTACTAACGAACGTTGATTTAGATCACGTACGCGCACGTTATTCGTACCCTTATTGTTAGCGTATCCGTTGGTAGCGTGCGTTTTTTTTACGCTTCCACTTGATAGGCAATGCGTTACAACACCACCATAAAACCGAATATCAACTGGCATCTGAAGTTGAGCTACTCTTCAGTGGAGGCTGGATATAATGATAAGCGCTTGCGCGACCGACGCCTAACTCGCTCCAGGAAATACTAAGCAGCCGTTCCGCCACGGACGCCACATCCGTATAAATTAACAGCTAGTTTTTAATTCACCCCCCAATGGCTATCAGCACCACTACTTCGGTCACATCAATAGTTGTACAAAACGCTGATCAGCCGATGATTGTGCTAAACTAACGATTATTAAAGCAACAACTTTGTTGAGTTGTGGTTACTATAAGGAGACGTTGGCGCGACGCCCGACACCCGTAAACATAAATCTATAAATACAATGCACTATAGAGATTTTCCAACAAAGAAAATCGTTAAGAAACTAGAAAATTAAAACTCAATTTTAATGAAATAACGCTACATACACAAATTTCTATGAATTAATTTCACGGATTAACAATAACAATTTAAATATGGGATATAAAGTTATATAAAAGTTGACACTCAACTAAGCTATTTTCAAAAACTGACAGTTCATCGAACACACTTGAATATAAATTTGTTTAAATTTAGCTTTAAACTCAACATTGAACACGACAAAACAACAACAACAACAAAAAATGCACAATTTTAACAGAACGTATACTTTAAAGCTCTACATATTTTAACAATATACAATATAATCCAATTTAACGGCTTTCTTTTACAGTATAAAGTAGATATGTAAGGAGAAAATACATAAGTTACGTTGTTTACGTTTTAGTAACGAACGAAACATGTAAAACATCTTACGTGCGCTAAAGTAAAGGGTGGATTAACAAAAACATCGGCTTACAATAGTGAAATCGTCCAGTTTTAATAAAATCATTATAATTGGCTATTAGTGGTAGAATTGGCTGGGATTTGCTGTATTCTACGCTAGTAGATCGTAATTCTTTAGGACGTCCGATGAAAGACTGTTGCTAAGTGTCTATTGATGAAACATTAGTGGCTACCAACAGTGTTCTTATTTAAAAACGTTTTCTAGTGAATTTCCTAGTGAATAATGAGCGAAATCGTTAAAAAAACCAAATTATGCCGCCGAATGAAATGTAACAATTCCACAATAAAAACATTTAATGTTAAAAAACAAACAAAACAACATATAAATCGATATTTAAACGAATTAACAGAAACTAATATTAATATAGAGAGTGGATATGTGTGGTATTTTAACTGTGATACTAATATTAACAATATAATTAAATTTTGTGAAAATTGCCCAATAACACCGATAACGAAATGTATAGAAAGCGAAATATTAAATAGGATCGGTTGTAATGAATTCCATCAGAAATACCGACAATTAATAAGAAATAATCTAACAGAAAATCGAGAAGAATATATGAATGTTATAAAACAATCAAATCTATCCAATAAAATAAAAACGATTCAATCTAAAACAAAATTGGAAGTCTACAAATATCTAGGACGTACAGAAAAATACCATGAATTTCTAAATAAACGGAATATTTTCAAAAATAAATTCTCACTACATCGTCCTTTAATTAAGCAAATATTAAATGAGTGCATCTCCAAATTACCACACACACTATTCAATTTAGAAAACATCCTAAAGACACCACTAAAACCGGACGAATTTGATGAAATTCTCGTTGGCGCCTCGAATGAATCTCTACAATATTTAGAGAAATTCCATCGCACCATCGTTAAACTAGTCGATAAGTCTGATATTAAAAGAATCGAAGATTGCGATTATTTAGGTGCTTGTACTGGCTTATTATCAGTTTATATCAGTGCAGTCTTAACGAATACATTGATGGATGTTGTAGAATTTACGGCTAGTTCCAAATCGATTCCGTACTTGAAATTGGACGTTATTTACGATGATAGACTAATAGTCGATCCGATGTCCGATCACATAATCGATATTTATTCGAAATTCTTTTCAAATTTCTTAAAATTGATGCAGAATTTCCCTGTATTACAAAAATATAAATTTAGAGGTTTCCACTATAGGAAAATCTATCTATGTGTAACACGGGAGTTTTTAAACGATTGTATTGGGCGAATTTCGGAGAATATTCGGGGAAAATACGCGGAAATTTTCGATTATATCGAAAATTTCGATCAAAATTTCTCACCGATTTGCCGACAATTATCCACTGATGATACTATTGTATTGAATGATTTGAATTTCGATGAATCATCGAAAAAAATTCGATATTATCGAGCTTTATTAAAACAAATCGCCAGTATACCCGATAATAATTATTTTAATTTTTGTTGTCTAGTTTTAACGAATTATCGTGCATCGTTAAAACTGATCTTATTAAATGTTATTAATAAAATATTCGATAAGCTTTGTGCTCAATGTGAATGGGAAATTAACGATATTTACGAAATATTCGAAATTATTAATATTAAAACAAATCAAACGCCTGTAACAACCGACGAAATTATCGAAATCGGTAAATATATATTATGGTTTAAAGATGAATATTACGATGTATTGAAAGATCGAATTATTCAAACAACACAATATTTAATCGAACTGGTACAATTAGGCGAACTATCCGACATATGTATTGATAGAAATTCGAAAAATTTCAATCAATTAGAATTAATATTGCCGATAATTGAAAAGAATACGGTGATTTATGAACAATTAAAATTTGAAGCTGAAGAAAAACTACAATTAATCATCGAAAGTATCAATATTGAAGTTCGAAATGTTCATCCACTGTTAACATTATTAGACACAATGGATGATATAAATAGGGTTGAGGAATATTTACATTATATTGTATTACATATGAGGAAAATCGACGAAATCGACAATAAAATCAAATGGATTAATAACGAAGAGACTATACTGAATTTCCCTAAATCATCATATAAAGAATTCGATGAATTAAAAAATTACGTTTATCCGTTCTATCATTTATTGAAATTATGTTTAGATATTCGTCGTTCATTATCAGTATGGTTGGACGGTCAATTCGATTTAATTAATTACAATAATACCAAAACAACAGTTGAACATTATCATAATGAACTGTTGACAATACGAAAAGAATATCGAAATAAATTACGGCAAGCTCAAGATGATAATGTATCGGTGCGTTTTAAGGGCACTATCGATGATCCTGATATGCTAAATTGGCCAGCTCCTTTAAAATTATGCTTTAAAGCGATCAATTTAATACAAGATTTCCAACCGTCTCTGAATGTTATCAAGATTATGTGTAATGAAGCATTAATGAAACACCATTGGATTGAAATGTCGACGATTGCCGGCTTCAATATAACACCAAATTCTGGTACACGTTTACGGAATATTATCGGTAAAGATATTGGAACGAATTTAGAAAAATTCGAAATCATC
The DNA here is from genome assembly GCA_013841185.1 of Hycleus phaleratus. Classification (NCBI taxonomy): domain Eukaryota; kingdom Metazoa; phylum Arthropoda; class Insecta; order Coleoptera; family Meloidae; genus Hycleus; species Hycleus phaleratus. The sequence continues at coordinate 25,916 of JACDRP010000293.1, forward strand.
AGTATAGCAGCCACAAAAGAACAACAACTTTACGATAATTTAAACGATATGATCCAACAGTGGACGAATGTTGATTTTATTTTAATCAAAAATAATGATGAAATTGATATTTTAGATGAATTTGATGTTGTTCAAAGTATTGTCGATGATCATTTAATAAAAGTTAAAGGTATGTGTAAGTCAATTTACGTGAAACCCCATTACGATAAAGTTAAAATTTTCTACAATCAACTGTTGAAAATTAACAATACCCTACAGGCATATAGGAGCGTACAATATGAAATTCTCCATTTATATCCGATTTTCAATATAGAGAAAATTAAAAAGAATCTACCAAACGCAACTTTCATCTATCATGAAATATTCAACGTTTTCCAAAATTATATCGAAATCATTAAAACCAACACAAATGTATTTAATATAATTATCAATACGAAATTTCCAGAAGATTTGAACAAATGCAACAACAACATCGAAATTATTCATAAAAGTATTGATGAGTATTTCGAAACCCTTCGACAATACAACCCCCGATTGTATTTTCTATCGCATCAAGAGATGATTAAAATCATATCTATATCGAATAATCCGCTATCTGTTATTAAATATTTAACAAATATCCATCCTTCGATAAAATCGTTCGATCTTAATCGCAGTTCTAATATAGTCTCAATAATAGGACAGATAATGGACGAAATCGTTTTGAAAAATCCAATTGTAATCAACGATAATGTTGAGGAATGGTTGAAAAACTTACAAATCGAAATTATTTTTACTTTACAGCAATTTGTAATTGAAGCCGTTTTAGATTATCGTCAAACTAGTTTAGTTAATTGGCTTAGAAAATGGCCTAATCAAGTATTACTGACAGTTTCCCAAATATATTTCACTAGGAAGGTTCAAAATGGTTTAATTGAAACAAATTTAAATTCAATACTACAACAAATACAAAACAATCTAAAAACAATTCTAAATTACCGCGAATTTTCAACGAATTTAATTAGAATTAATATTCGATCAATAGCCATTTTAACAATTCATAATAGGGATATTGTGGAGAAATTGATTGAAAATAAAGTGAGTAGCGTTGAAGAATTCGGGTGGACGTCTTTATTGCGTTATTACCTCGATAATAACAAATGTATCATAAAAATATTTAATTATAATATTAATTACGGTTACGAATATTTGGGTCCAATTAAACAAAATGTTATTACGCAAATTACAGAAAAATACTACCATACTTTGTTAACAACGTATCAAAATAATTTATTTACAATATGGGAGTCGAATTTTGTAACCAGTACAAGTGAAATAATCAAGAGTTTACAGCAAACTTTAGGAATTTACAGCGTCTTCATTAATTGCAATAAACTAATCAAATTCACAACAATAGCACAATATATTAAAGGAGTTGAGAATTGTGGTTGTTGGTTAATTTTGAACAGATTCGATCTAATTAACAACAATATTAAATCAGTATGCGTTGAAGAATTATCAAGAATTATTAATGAATCGTATTTAAATAAATCACCGATTTCAAATAGATGTTTTATATGTTTTACAATGAACGATTCAAGATTAATTCCAATTAATTTTAAAAATTTATGTCGAATTGTTAGAATTTCACAGCCTGATTATAAAATCCTAATACAAGTTAATTTAATGTCGTTCAATTTTAAAAACCACCAACAATTATCCAATAGAATCGTATTATTTCTCCAATTACTCAATAATCTATCGATAATTAAAAGTGAAGAGTATAATTTGAGAATTATCAAAGAGATATTTAATAATTGTGAAAATTCCCATGGGAATCAAGATGAGAATTTTATAGTTCATAAATCAATTAGTGATATTCTTCTACCGAGATTAACCAATTTAAATGAAATTCAAATCTTTAATGAATACCTCAATAAATTATTACCGTATCAATTAGTCGAGACTATAAATCGAAATTTCGATGATAATGAATTGAAATTATTATGCGATAATTATAATTTACAAAATACAGAAATATTTTCAAAGAAAATCCACCAATTATCGCAATTATTACAAATTCGTTCCGGTTGTGTAATTATCGGTGAAACATTCACAGGAAAATCCACAATTATACGCCTTTTAAGCGATTTATTGCGCGATAATAATAAAGAAGTTATTTTAAAATTTCTAAATCATTTATCGATGACTTTAGATGATTTATATGGTCGATTTGATGATCAACAAAAATGGTGTGATGGTATAATTGGGAATTATTTTCGACATTGTGATAAAATTCAATGGATTATATTTGATGGGTGTCTGGAAATTAATTTAATGGAATATTTCGATAGTGTCATAGATAATCAGATATTAACACTACCATCAGGGGAGATTTTGGCATGTAATTGTGTTAAATTAATTTTTGAAACTGATAATTTGTTGGAAAGTTCACCGAAAATTGTAAGTTGAAACTGCAAACTATCAATTTATCGTAATAGAACAGTTTATAATTGTACAATCGCTCGAAAACTCTAAAGTTTTGACCAATATTGTAAACTTTTAAAAACTATTTTTCTCTATTTCTGATAAGTTCCCAGAATACAACCCTGTCTCGGAAATGGGTTTTATAGTTTCGTGCGCCCGAACTTTGACTGATTTGGTAGTTTATCACACACCCACGAATTCGTACAGCCAAACAAGATTGATTCGGTGGTAATTGGACACGGTATATCGTTAATTAACTCGAATCAGTTTGATAAAGAATCACTTTAGTGAAGACGTACATTTTTCAATGTTCATAAATAATAATGATTCTAATTAATTTTGATCCGTTCAGCGTATAATTTCGGGAATACCATATATGATTATACAGGGCTATTCAGCTTAAATGACACATTTGGTCCCTGTTTGCATGCAACGCATAATACATAGTTATTAAGAGTTTTTTGGCACACTTGTCAAATTTAACAGAACAGCATACTTGGATTCATGAAGCCTTAAAAATTCCGATTTGAATCAAGGAATAAGTGCATTATGTATTATGAGTTGCATGCAAAGAGGGGGCAAATGGGTCATTTAAGCTGAATAGTCCTGTATACATTTCGAATATTTATGAAAAAGCTTTAAATGAAAATATACAAAACAATAAACAAAACAGATTGTTAGTTTTTATCAATTGTAACATAGTTGTAGAGAATCGGCCGCAATCTATCGGATAAGTCTACATTTGTTGTGTATTTAATAGTGTGACTAGTTTGAAACCAGGAATCGATTTTGTAATACGAACAGTGAAACATTTAACAAGGATTCATGTTCTAGTCATTAGATCTGCTTTGTCAGCAATTTAAATATAGAGAAAAAAAATTACAAAATTGAACTGTTGTAGCCGAGATCGTTTAACATCGAATGAATAACATTTATTTAAAGAGGTTTCTAAAAAAAAAAAATTAAATCGACATTTGTGTTAAATTGGTGTATTAGTACAGTTCATCCGTTCGGTTAACGTATTGACTCGTAAATTCGTCTATTTTAATCAAACCACTAGTCGTTTATATGGATTGTACATACTTTATTCCCTTTCTCAATAAACTTATTGATTTTATTGTTTTCAGATATCGAATTACAATATTTTATACATAGACTGTGAGATTATAAATTGGGAATCGATCGTCGATTGTTGGCTAAAGAGCAAATTTCAATGGCTTGAAGAAAATTCTGTATACATAAAAGCTCTATTTGATTGGATAATTCCAAAATCTTTAGAATTTTTACGGACGAACTGTAAACAATTTTATAAAATTATTAATGAAAAAAATTTAATAAAAACAACAATAACAATAATGGAGATTTTAATGAATGACGCTGTGAAAAATGATGATTACAAAAATATTCTAATATGGATACAAGCGAGTTTCCTTCAGGCAAGTATATGGGGCTTTGGATCATTATTAAATGCAGAATTACGGATAAAATTCGACGGTTTTTACCGTGAATTATGGCGTAATCAAAACAAACCTAATAGTATTGATCGTATCGAAATAACAATACCGCAAGATGGTATTTTATACGATTATTATTATGTTTATAAAATGAAAGGTAATTGGAAATATTGGCCAGATTTACTCAAACACGAAAAACCGAAAGAATCCAATTATTTATCTGATATTTTTATACAACATTACGATAGTATTAAATATAATTTTATAATAAGCATGCATATTAAATATAATAAACCTTTATTATTGATCGGTTCGCAGAATACTGGGAAAACAGCTTATTTGAAGAACATTTTAGCGAGTCAATTCGAATCGTACGAAACAAGCTTAATTACATTTACAAAAAATTTAACATCGTCGAGATTGAGGAATTTAATTTTAACAATATTAAATAAAACGAAATTCTATCATTATTACCCAACCGGTAGCAAAGACGGTTTATTTCTAATAGACGATATATACTTATCTGCAACAAATTTTAATAATTCCACAGAACTTTTAAGGGAATACCTTGATCGAAATTGCTGGTTATTGAATAATCATACAATCTATTTGCACAATATCAACATTATGGCTGCTATAAATAATGATAATAATAATAATATAAATCAATCGAAGAGATTTTTAAGGCATTTCAACGTATTTGCAATCGATGATATCAATTCCGACAATATACAGAGGATTTATTCGGCGATTTTGTTAAATAAATGGAAAAAATTAGGTTTCAGTAATGATATAATGTCGATTATAAATCAAATTGTTGCCGCAACTTACCATATGTACAAATTCGTTCTATTTAATATTAAATCAACAATATTACATCCTCTATACCGGTTTAATTTGAATAATATCTCGAGAATTATTCAAACATTTTGTTTAATAAAGAAAGAGACTACAGATAACAGTAAGAGATTCTTTTATAAATTTTGGATTCATGAAATTCTTCGTGTATTTGCCGATAGATTACAAAATAGCGATATTAATTCAATATACGATAATATAAAATTATGTTTCGATGAATATTTTGATGAAAATTGCAATAATTTCGATATACATTTCGGTACTTACACGAATCTTGATAGTGATTGTTTTGATGAAACTCGACTCGAACAATTAAGAGATTTAACATCGACAATTATACAACAATATAATGAGAACAAACTAGATAAATTTGATTTAATTATGTTCGATTATGCGTTGGTGCATTTATCGCGAATTTGCCGTATTTTAGCAATACCATCTAACAATTTATTACAAATTGGTGGTTGCGCTAGTGGACGTCAATCTTTAACGAAACTCGCCTGTTATATTTATAAACAAAACTTCTTTAAACCAAAATTAAAACCAAATTATAATGAAAACGACTGGAAACGAGATTTGCGAGACGTTTTGAAAATAACCGGCGGTTTTTCACAATCATCTGTACTATATTTAGATCAAAATATAATTTTCAATGAGAATTTCTTCGATGATATTGATCTATTATTGAAAACAAATCAAATACCGGATTTGTACTCGTACATGGAAAATCAAGAGATTTTAGAATTAGTCAGAACAACAGTACAGAATGGTAACAAAAATATTGAAATTGATCCGAATTTAGTGTTTCTATATTTCCAAAAATTCTGCAAAGAACATTTACACATTATCATCCAAATAAGTCCAAATAATTCGAATTATCGTAAGATTCTCAACAATTATCCGTCATTGTTGAAATATTGCGATGTTGATTATTTTGAAATTTGGCCGAATTCGGCCTTAGAACACATAAATAAAGTCTGGATAAGTGATCTTAATATTAACGAAAATATAAAAGATAGTTTACCAGTTGTTTCTCGCGATTTCCATAATTCTATCATTAAACATTCAAATAATATTCAAATAACGCCAGGTTCTTATCTAACATTTAATAAAATCTATTACGATTTAATCAAAACAGAACAAGAGAAAATTTCTAATATTAAAACGAATTATTTGAAGGCTTTAAATAAATTATCGCATGCGGCTTATCAGATATCAGAAATGCAAAAATCACTGGCTGATTATCAACCGCAATTAGAGGAGATGACAGTGAAGGCGGAAAATATGACACAACAGATAGAAAAAGAGACAATAGAGGTTGAGAGGGCCTCAAATCTTGTTAAAAATGATGAAATTATTGCTAATAAACAAGCAGCAGCTGCACAAATTTTAAAATTAGACTGCGAAGCTGACTTAGCTCAAGCGATACCGATTTTAGAAGACGCCATATCAGCATTGAATACGTTAAAACCAACGGACATAACATTAGTTAAATCAATGAAAAATCCACCGGATGCTATAAAATTAGTAATGGCCGCTGTTTGTGTTATTAAAGATGTTAAACCAGATCGGATACCGGATCCATCGACCGGACGAAAAACATTCGATTATTGGGGCCCCAGTAAACGTATCTTAGGTGATATGAATTTTTTACAATCACTAAAAGATTTCGATAAAGATAATATTAAACCTGAAATAATGGCGAAAATACGTAAAGATTATCTACCACATAAAGATTTTAAGCCGCATATAGTCGCCAAAGCGTCTAGTGCCGCTGAAGGTTTATGTAAATGGATAATTGCTATGGATATGTATGATAAAGTAGCTAAAGAAGTGGCACCGAAAAAAGAGAAATTGGAGAAAGCCGAAAGGGAATACGCAAATACTATGGCGATATTAAATGAGAAAAAAGAACAAGTCGCTAAAATTGAGCAAAAATTAGCCGATTTAAATGCCCTGTTAAATGAGGCGACAATCAAACAACGAGAACTACAAAAAAACGTCGATCTTTGTAAAAAGAAATTGAATAGAGCGCAGAAATTAATCGGTGGCTTAAGCGAAGAACGTATCCGTTGGACTGATGCAGTCCGACAATTGGAAAAACAATACGAACACTTATCCGGAAATATTCTAATAACTAGTGCCGTAATTGCCTATCTTGGACCATACTTTGAACATATTCGAAACAAAATTGTAGCAAATTGGTTAGAAATCATCGATTCTTCTATAGTCCCTCATAATAGAGATTGCGATATTTTGAGAACTTTCGAAAATGATTTATCAATTGATTCTTGGTTTATACAGGGATTACCGAACGATAATTATTTCATTCATAATGGATTTATAGCGAAATTTTCCAAACGTTGGCTGTTTTTTATCGATCCACAAAAACAGGCGAATCTATGGATAAAAAATATCGAAAAATCCAACCAATTACGTGTGTGTAATTATTTCAACAAAAACTATTTCAATATAATTCAAAAATGTTTAGATATAGATTGTCCAGTTTTGCTCGAAAATATCGAAAATATTCAACCGATTTTCGCGAGTTTAATACAAAAATTCGATTTCCAAAACAGTCTAAAATACGCGAATATTTCCGGCAATATTAAAAAAATCCCTGAAAATTTTCGGCTTTATTTAACGGCAACTATAAAAACTTTCGACTATATTGAAGAATTCTACGATCGATTCACGATTGTTAATTTCAATTTAACCGACAACGCGTTAGAACAACGATTATTAGAAATTGTTGTCGAAGTTGAACAATCCGATGCAAAACAATTACGCGAAAGATTAAATATTGAAAGTATCGATAATAAGAGATTATTGAATGATACTGAAATGAGAATTTTGCATGTATTATCCGAATCGAAAGTCGATATATTAGAGGACGAGAACGCTTTAAATATTTTAGATGAATCGAAGGAAATATCGAGGAATGTTACAATAAAACAGGAAGATCTATTAAATATTCAAAAATATTTAAATAAATTTCAAGATGATTACAGTACAGTATCTAAATTATCATCTAAATTGTATTTTTGTTCATTCAATCTATCAAAACTTGATTATTCTTATCAATTCTCTATTAATTGGTTTCTAGATTTGTACACGGATTCAATAAAAAAATCCCAACGCTCTAAATATTTACAAATCAGAATTCGTAATATTATCACTACTATTATTTATGAGTATTACATGAATATTTCACGATCAATTTACAAGGATCATTTATTATTAATTAGTTTTTTAATAGCAATTAATTTAATGTTATCCGAAAATAAAATCGACACTGAAACGGTGGATCTATTAATAAAAAATAACAATAGAAAAACGATTACACCCAAACCAATATCTTGGTTATCGCAAAAAATTTGGAATAGAATTCATTTCTTAACAACAACAAAAAATTATAAAGATTTTCCGCAAATTTTCCTCGAAAATATTGAACAATTTAAAAGAATCGTCGAACACGACCAACCCGAATCATTGGAATTTCCAAATATCTATGAAAATTGGAGAAAATTATTAATTATAAAAATATTACGTCCAGATCGATTTTTAATAATGTTGCGAGATCTTATCGGAAAAGAAATTGGTGAATTTATGATAATACCGCGTATTTTCGATATAAAAACACCGTATAAAGATTCTTTTATATTATCGCCGATCGTATTTATTTTAACACCGGAAATCGATCCAATAAGGGCGTTGAGATATTTTGCAAGAACAAAACATTTCGATAAGAAACTACATTTTATTGTTTTCAATAAAGCAAATTTCAATTTAATTACGAGTTGGATTAAACGAGCACAAAAATACGGTTTATGGATCTGTTTAGAAGATTGCAATAAATTTGATTTATTAATAGAGCTTGATAAGGAATTAGAAAATATTAATTACGATAATACAAATGAAAATTTCCGGTTATGGATGACGGCAACAAATACAACAGATTTTCCTATTGCTTTCCTCGAGAAATGTATTAGAATTGTAGCCGAATCACCTGATACTTGTAAAAGAAAATTAATGGAAATTTATAGAAAATTTCCAATTAATTCGGCCGATTTCTATAGGAGTGCTAAAGAAAAACAAACAATTTTCCGCCGACTTATTTACAATGCCGCATTGTTTCATTGTGTTATACAAGAACGTTTCAATTTCGATTATTACAACTCGAAATATCCGTTCATCTTTAATGAGAATGATTATTTAATATCCGTAAACTTTACTAAATCAATATTAAAAAATTCAATAGACCCCTACAAAGAATTATTTTATTTATTGAATAATAATTACAGTTGTCGTACATTCAGCGAATTCGATCAAATATTAATCGACACATTATTAGAAGATTATATAAATCCGTCCATAAGTACACCGATTTATTTTAAATTATACAATAATAATGAAGATTATTTGATTCATATTGAAAACTTACCGAATTTCGAGGATTGTCAACTATACGGTTTATCGAATAATTACAACAAAATCCGTGAATATCGAAAATTAGAAAATTTATTCCGACAAATTTCAATTATCCAACGACAAGATGAAGGGAATCCGAACATGTTGATGAAAATTACGGATTTATTAAACAAGATTCCCAGTGATTATATCAAAGAAACTCCAACAGAGATTTCAATAATAATGAATAAAATTATTTATGAAGAAATTAACAATTATAATCAAATAATTAGAGTAATTAGACAGGATATTGAGGAGCTTAATATGAGTTTAACCGATTCGATTGTTATTAATCAACAATTAGATGAGCTTTATTTGTCGATTTTTAACGATAAAATTCCAGAAAATTGGCAAAAATTGTCATTTTGGATTTCGACAAATCTAACAGATTATTTTCAACAATTCAATCGAAAATTAAACGAATTTAGAAATTTTCTAAAATTGTCTAAGCCTGTCTGTATATCGAGCCTGTTTAATCCAAAATCTTACTTATTCAGTTGGAGATTTCTTCGTTCATTAGACTTAGAGGATAATCCACTGAAAATGGAATTTTGCGGAGATTCATGCTCTAATAACAATCATATTTTAATCAGTGGTATTTACTTAATTGGTGCTATTTGGAATTATAACGAAAATTGTCTTGAACAATTACCAAAAAATATTTTGAAACATTTTATTAAAACCATCTGCTTTATACCGATATATAATAATAATAATAATATTGACAATATGTATAAATGTCCATTTTATGGATGTTTTACAAAATATGATAAATCATCCGATTTTATATCATCTATCTTTCTATACACGAAAGAACCACCAAAACATTGGATAAAACATGGGGTGTATCTTTGTTGTCAATTTACCACAAATGAATCCATCATGTGAGAAAAGAAACTAACGTGTAATCTTTTCTCGTCTGTTCTACCTCGTAATCAAGTTTCCCACAAACAGAACGTCTCAAATAACAGCAAATTTCCCAAATTTTCAAACAATTACAGGTGAGACAATCATTACCGTCTAGAAATTCTGATTTTGACTTAAACGAAATGAAGTTGAACCGTTCGGTTTACGAACATTTCAAAGTCAGAGTAGTGTTAGACTGGATCAACTGTAGATTATCAATCGGACATCAAAAAGGCTCGTGTATTCCAAATCGAGACACTTGAACCTTTTTCAAGTAGACCAATGCAAACTATTCACTTTAAAAAGGAGAATCGGCTTCCTGGAATACGCCAAGAAATACAGTCAAAAGGACAAAAGTGTGTGCATTCATCGTCCTTATACTTATTGAAAATTTAATGGACGTTATAGTAATAAAACATTTGAAACACATTAAACTTACTGATAAACAAATGAGGTTTGAATAGTTATTAAATTAAACTTCACTTCTAATCGTAATTAGATTATTATGTAGATATTTGTAATAAGTCTAATATAAGTTGAGTTTATTGATTAGAATAACTCGTCAATATGTTGGGAACATAAAATGTTTATAACTTTTATTAGGGTTTAGTAGTTGTGTGAAATTTCTAATAATTATCAAACATTGATTGTAGAAACCTTATTTGTGTCATTGTCTAATACCAAGTTCGTAAGTCTATTATGTAACATTCTATAATACAAAACTACACGACTGCTCAAGTTATCTGGTAGACACTCATACGACCGCTATTGAATCAACATTGGAACTCATAACCAAGATTAAACAGATTTTACGATATTGGTCTCAACGCTATATGAATAATGCTACAACTTCCTCATTTTATAATATATTCAACAATAACTTTGGTATTCTGCAACTTTTTAGACTGTCATCTATTAATAACTGTAATCAGCTTATACTGAATAGAAGAGGCATGCGCTGTAACCTGCGCAGTTTACGATTATTTGCAATTTATTGGTTAACTAGAATCTGCTTAACTGTGCACATTAAATAAGAATAATAAAAATAAATAAAGTTGATTTATAGTTTAATATTTGTTGTTTTAAGCAAATAATATGAATGTATAAATTTTCAAAAAACTTTTCTGTAGTAGAAATTCCAACATAATTTCCTATTATTCTACAATATTTCACTAGAAAAATCCTGTTACGTATTCAACTCACATAATGTAAACTTAAACAACAACAAACAAATCTTATTGGCAAATACAAATTCATCTGCAGTTCGTATTCAACATTGCTTATGTCTCAATTTAGATTTCTTATTCTGTTTAGAAACGATCTAAAACCAATGTATTTTCAATAATAAAATTTATTCCGGTAAATTTACGAAAATAAAGCTTTTCCAAGCACTTTCAGCTTATCACCAAACGAAATTTAATGCTATTATAAGAAAGCAAACAAAAAACGGAATAAATAATAAAAAAACCGTTACTCTTTTGTGATATTTAAAAAAGATAACAGGAGCAACTTCCACAAACTTATTAATTAATTCAAAGAATTTTTTTGTTAATATAGTTAAACAAATTTAGCTTGGTCAACTTGACTATCTCCGTTTGAAGAAGCGACGGTGTTTTTTGATAATTATGATAAGCTAGCAAGATGACAGATGCGTATCAACCATGGAAGTGAAATTTGCAGGTATATCCCTTCCGCGCAGTGAACGGATTAAAAATTACTGAAATTTACAAATTTTAAGCTGTTAGTACGCTTTTTGATAAGGCGATCGTTAAAGAGCGCCATTTATTGTCGCTATTGCCGCGCCTACAGTAATACACCTTCTCTTAAAAAAGGAGAAGAGTTCAATTTTTTTTTCTGACCTGGTTGTGTCAATCGCCCCCGCTTCAATACTATGCTGAAGAGAATCTCGGTTATGTCTTACTTATAGCAACATCCATACGCGTAACAGAAAACTGAGCTTGTATTATATCAAACATTTTTTTTGCTCTCCCCAGTAAAACTTTCTAGTGTTTAAATATTCAATCCGATAAGTGTGTCTGATAAATAGACGTTTTCTTTTTTATAAATATTGTGTGAATAAGCTGATTATTTCACAGGGAGACTGAGACGTGAACAAATTTCAGGGTGCTATCCTTTTGTTATGATAAGACAAGTCGTAAAAGATTATAATAATTAGCGTTGTCATAGATCTACTCATAGTAGGGTCGTTTCGTTTAAAAATCGGTACAATATGAGCGGGGATTTAAGTATGTTGAAGAGATAAAGCACGTTTGAAACTACACAAGCCTCTGTCTTAAGTAAACAAATAGATAATTAATCAATAGAATGAAATGTTCAACAACTAGTAATAGGCATGCTTTATCTTACCTATCTAATATAATTCCAAAGATTTGTTCGCGAATTTTACACAAATAACTGTCACTTGACAAATACTTGTCAAACGATTTTGTGGTAACTATCTTGAAAAAAAATAAAATGAAACAATAAATCGGCTGTTCATGCAGAAAATGAACATAAAATAACAGAAAGAATCTAGGTTGTTAACAAACAGCAACAAGTGGAATTTATTTTTACTTAGCATGACGAAGATGAAACTTTTTAATAGTAATGGAAAACGTCAGACGAACTCAGAAAAAACACCATTAACTTCCTTAAAAACTAGTATAAAATACAAATGCAACAAATCAGCAACTTCAAAGTTAAAAGGAATCGATAATAGTAATTATAATAGGGAAAAATAATAATTACAATCCATTAGCGCAAAGTAAATCATTATTTCCACTAACAGTATGACGTCAATGTCACTTATAATTCGATCAATTCTCGTTAGATGGTCGTATATTTTTAAAGTTTAACTGTCCGACAAAATGTGCTGTATCTATTGGTATATTTCAGTCAAAATAGAAATAAACATGGAGCTATTTAGCAATTTAAAATGTTTCTATTGACATTTAAAACGGTTATTTTAGTATCTATTTTGTAGTTTTGCCTCATTGAATTTTAATTTTTTTGAACAAATAAAATGTTCAACAAGTATATATTGGATTGTTTGTAAGTGAATTGAAAATGAACCGATTTAACTGTATACATAGGCACGCAATTCAATCTAAACGTTTCATGATAGTACAAGACAAAGTTTGTTTCTATTTGCAATAAATTAAATTAATTCTGCATATATCGGTGTATCGGAAATAAAATACTATTGCTAGATTCTATGCTGAGCTTCTGAGCTTTTATTTTGTTTTAGTTTTAATGGAAATAAGTTGACATATCCGAATTTAAAGTGAACCAATCCTTGGAATGATTTATTTATGTTATTTGAGTTTTCTAAATCAAAATAATTTAAATTTTATATTTTCTACCCGGGACTTTTTGCAACTGTATACAAAAATTTTATTGAATTCACAATAATACCTAATGTTTATACAATATTGCCAACATTCTCTTTTATTTAACAATAAAATCTACTGTATAGCATTCTGAACGTAATTCCAGTATTTGCAGTAAAATAAATACTATACCCAGTTGCGTAACTGGAAATGTCGAGTATACAGCAGGAACGAGTCTATAAAGGAATTTATATAAAAAGATTTCTATTGTGAAACTAATAGATTAAGTCTCAACAATCAAATATACCGTAAAGGTTCTAGAAAGCGAACGTTGTCTCTTTGAACTTCCGCATCTTCTTCAAATTTTACAATTAATCATGTAGTATACAGCTCTATTCAACAATACCCTTCACTTGAAACGTACACCTTTTTTGTTTAAATTTATACAATTAAATTAAATTAAATTAAATTAAATTAAATTAAATTAAATCAATGGAAATATTTATTTATTTCCTCCGGCGCATCCACCAAATTTACTCTTGGTATTATTATTTTTCAACATATTGTAATGGTAATTATAACTAGAAACACTAGAAATTTTGAATTGTGTATTTAGTATGTTTAGCTTCAATTGTTAGATATTTAACCGTACCTATATTGGAACAATTGAATAACTGCTCTAATTTACTGAAATGTTCAAATATGTGAATATAACGCTGCTCCAATTACTGTCTTCTCTCTTGCACTTTATTGAACAATAATTCACAATTTAATTTTCCGTTATTGACTAAGACTGAAATTGGATTGATGTGGATTAACAAAAAAATAAAATAAAATAAAATAATAACGAATGAAAATCCATTGTCACAGTTGGTGATAATTTAGTGTTAAATTAGAGTTGGCCCTAATTATGATCGGATTCTAATTTCACACTGTACTGTTAACTGAAACATGGCACAGATCTTGTTGACAACGTTTATATTGTATTTATATTTGAAGAGAGTTTTTTTTATGATTGAGGAATGTTAGCCAAATAGACGTCATGGTGTAATTATTTTTTTATCTATTGCGTAAAATTGAGTTAAATTAATTTGTTAGTGCGTCTAAAGGGCATAGCTGGAGGAATTAATAATTTACATCAGACACACCCTCTGGTTTTTGATTAAATCATACGCAAGATGTGGCCAAATCGACTAGACCCAAAGGAGTTTCTCAATCAACTTAACCGTTTCGTCAATTAGTGTTACAGAAAATTGAAATATTCACCAACTATTATTATATTATACGAATCAACAATTTTTGAGAATATGGTATATTAAATTGACGAATAATTTTCCACATGTCTCTAATGCATCATTTTCATCATCGTCGTGCACAGTTGAGTTGTTCACATTCTAGTACACCTTTGGGAGGACAGGGCGATTTATATAGACAGTCACCCGCCCAGTCTATTACATCGCGGAACACCGCAACTTTGGCAACTTGGTTCCTCATCCCGGACTATTTCCGCTACTAGTACCTTTCCACATCCATAGTCAGCAAACTGGCCTTTATATAACAAGATATCTGCCAACTTACATACAAAATCACATACTCTACACAAAATACATTCAAACAGACGGACACAAAATTGAACGTTTGCCTCAATCAATCAATGTGAATGTGACGACAAATATCTGATTTGTCACCACGTCTTCGACCCTTTGACATAACCAGACTTGAACGACATCGCCGGAAACCACCCTCTACCTTTATCGCGTTTCCCTTCTTTATTCCGAAAATCAAATGCAATTTATACAACGATGATAGTGTCAGATTTGATATAAGAATTTAAATAAGATTACGACTACACCAACACTATAATATATTTATATCGGAAGTAATCTGCGTATTTCTCAAACAATCTTGATATTTATTAATGAAATGGCTACCTTTTACACCCAGTTTTCGCAAAATCAACCCTCTATAGCGGTTTTACTAATTTTCACCCTAAAACAGTCTAATATATCTATAACCTTCAACCTTCAGCCTTTGTAAAGACAAATAGCACCAAATCAAGTTATCCCAACATATTTGTGGTTATCTCTATAATAAATACGACCCCTATCTACATAAATATTTGTTTAATTTACAAACAACAATCCATTAATTATAACACTTACAAATCGATAAAAAATAAACTATTTAGAAATTTATGAATTAAACACACTATTCTATTGTTGATAAATTCGTGATAATGACACCATCTGGATAATAAAAGATCCAACAGGAAACAATTCAAGACCTATTATCGCTTTTATCAGTTAAACTTTCAATATAGCGATTTTGTATATTTGATGAGAAATAGGGAGCGAACCGGTTTAATTGAAAATAACGTATTTGTAATTAATTCAATTCTAATCATTCTTTCTCGAATACTATCAATCGTTCATTTGATTTTATTGTGAAATAAAGGGGGTAAATAAATAAATAAATAGATAGAATTCTACTGATATAAATCTAGTTGTTAAAGTTCCTGTATTTAATCTCGGTAACTTTATCGTATATATCTGGATCGATTTGCATTTCTGTAGTTGTTGGTAAAGACATATCACCAGGTTTTACTAAAGCAACTCCATCATTCCCCATTCTCATACAATCGAAATGTAGAACAAGAACACTAGCCTGTTGTATGCGGGTTTCAAAATCAAAACACATATGTAAATTTTGTCCTGGTGTATAAATATCGTATAGCTTTGCACAAGCCTCTACCGACAACGGTAAGTAAGGTATTGGTATAGGTAAACATAAAGGTGGTGGATTTTTCGCTATAACAACAAACACCATAAATAGAATTCAAACAACATAAAACACAAACAATCGATTTTTTTCATTACCTGATAAAGAATTGAAATAAATTGAATTACCATCCATAAACATGTTCATGTTGATTGAGAAATCATATGGATCGTAAGTAAAATTCATACAACCTACAAAATAATAAATAACGTTTCAATCAAATCTTAACAAACCACACGAAAATTACCTTCTCTGTTGAAATTAAATTGTTGTAAATTTAATCCAGCACAGCAACCACACGTTAACCTTTGACATGTACAACCATTACTTCTAAAACCAATTCGACGTGTTATAGCTTTTGATTTTGTTGATATATTCGATTTTAAGATATTCTCCATTGACACAACATTAAATGGTATATGGGTTTTTGGGTTGTAATAAACCATCATCGATTCGATATCAAAATCTATAATTTTATTATTTTTTCAAATTAATATTCAACCAAAAAAAGATTAAATTACCAAAAACCAAACAGAATTGCTTTTTGTATCAGTTAAAATTTATGACAATGTTAAAATATCGGTAGATTTTGATAAATGATAACAGACTCATTTTCCTCGTGTACCGAATAATAAAATCGATTCGTTACGTTTATAAATTAAAATGTATACCAAATTATAGTAGATTTTTATTTCAATTATAAAACAAATAATTAATCTTACCATCTATATAGAGGCTGTTAGAAGGACACGATGAACTCACCATTAACGCTATTATATTAAAATAAACACCATACATAATTGATAATTTATTTAGGACTAATTACACAGGACCAATTTGTTTAACCAAAAATTAATATGTCAAACACAGACTTATCTTTCGACTGTTTAATAATTCGCTACAAAGTTGTTTAACTGTTGTTTAGTGGGAGAGAATTTAGGATAAAACATTTATTTATATGTAACGAGTTTACCTATTGAAATAACATCGGAAGAGTTCGGTGAAAGCTTAAACGTGCCTCCAAAGTCTAATGACATATGTATTTATTGTATTTATTTCGACAGATTAATTATAATAATAATTGGTCAACGATTCGTATAGAAATTCTATATGTATGTATGTAGATATTGTCGTCAATCAACAGGTATTTAACCGAAATAAATTAGTTCTTGGTCATTCCTCAAACTATGTACTCTAAATCATACATAAATGTCAACTTAACTCGTCGTCCGGGTAATTAAACGAGTTTTATCATAAATAAAATTAGAAATTTATTCAATTTTTAGCGATAAATACATCGCCGTTTGTTAATTCTGTAACGTTAATTAAGTTTAAATTTGGTTTTTTATTTGTTAGTTGATTGAGATTTTTGTCGAGTATTATATTGAAATATTCAGTTGATTGTTTGATTAGATTCTTTTGTATTGGTACATTTCTGGCACTATCATCATAATCTTCATCAGTTTGGTCAACAACATCAATCGGATTTGCCGGAATGCCGCCACCGTCTTCCGGTCCAACAACAGCAACACCACCTAAACCCATTCGTATACAATCAAACGACCATTCTAACAATGTCGTTCCTTCCCAATTCGCTTCCATATCAATACAGAAATGCACATTACGACTAGCGAAATAGATGTTTGAGAATTCAACACAGAAACGTATGAATGGCAAACGAGGTAGACGAACACACATCGGCGGTGGATTCTTACCTTAGAGACAGTAAAGAAAATGTAATAGAATCATATCAACAGTTGTCTATTGTGTTTGAAAATAGGATTTTTATTAAATTTAAATTTAATTAAATAGAATTATTGTTTAAATAGACGATATCTTCAATTGGTTGCGCGTAATTAGAAATTTTTAATCAGTTGGTTTCCTGTCAAGTTAGATAGAAAGAAACTTGTTAACTCGACGTTTTCAGACTGTCTTTAATACGGTCCTTAACGGAAAGCTATTTAAACTTTTGCTATTTTATGCAGTGTTCGTTTTCGTATTGAAAACCATTACTTTTAAAGAATATTTATTCTATTCTATGTTGATATAAGTGTTGTTTTCAAAGTAATTTTTATAAAATGCTACCGATTTTTTTCGCCCCCCTATTCTTGATTCAATCGAACCGCTAGGCGTTAATGATAGTTTTGGAACTTTACCAGATATTGTTCTTTTGTATAAAACTTTTCCATTCATCGACATAGCTGCAGTCAGTGCAAAATCGTCAGGTTCGTAAGTGACATTAAGACAGGCTTTTTGGTTAAAACGTTCCAATATAATCCCTGTACAACAGCCGCATTGTCCTTCTAAACAGGCACAGGGCAATCTCAAACCACCCAATAGAGGTGGACGGTTTGTTGTTGAAATTGCAGTCGGTAAAGTTGTTGTCATTGTCACAACGTTTGTAATATTTTTTCCTCCTTTTGTTGTTGATGCTGGTAATAGTGGTGGTGTGGTTCGTTTGTTTGATGCAACTTTATCTGAAACAGAGTTGTTAAACTGAAAAACCACAAAAGGGAAAATTCAACGATAAACGCAGTAGTGGGACAAGATTATTTTGCACCCCATCCCGTTCGCTATACGACAAGTATCATCCAGATAAGGAACGGATCTTGAAACCATTTCCTTTGGCACTTATATCGGGCGAAAAAACACGAAAAAAAAACGGAAAAGTCACTGGAAAAGTGTGTCAAGATAATTGGCAATCTTAATTATAAGCGGAATCTTTTCCGAAATTATCCATAATAAAGTCTTAAACAAACATAGACCTCATTCTTGGAGTTCATAACTGTACGTTAAACGTATACTAATCAGATAATTAGCATTCTCGTGTGTGTTAACTAAGTTAATGCATTCAAAGTAAATAGAGTGTAATGAGAAATTCGAGGTAAATTTTGATGTGAAAAAAGTACACGAGTATATTAAATCAATAATCAATTACCCTTCAGCCCATATCCAATATTGAAGTGGATAAACACAATAATACATAGATAATAAAAATATTTCATATTTTCCAATATCTACAACAGCACACTGTTTACTATTCTGTCTTCTCACTAAACCAATACTGAATAACTGTACCACTTACTGGTTTTGTCGATGGATTTCCGATCAATATTTCGTTTTGTCATTCCACAAAGTAATTAACCCGAAAAACCAGTTAAGTTCAACTACTCTCGATGCCCCATACATTAAAGTTTTTTATAAGTAAATAAATTTTCGTCTTTTATTAATTATAATAAAACCAAATTTACATAGAATCAGTGTGAATTTGCAACAAGTCGGTGTTAATATCGCCTCTATCTACATTGTGAACATGATAGTAGGACGTTATTACAAACCCTTCAATCCCTTCATCTATAAATTATTATCGATTTAGCGAATATTATAGAAATAATCATCGCACATCTCAAGAGGGCTATCTAGAAATTACAACATACACCTGTTCCTTGCTGTTATTACATTGATAAAATAACACATTAATCCAATTTTTAATGTCTGTTTTATTGAATTTAAACAAATATAAATATATAAATAAATAAATGAGCAAACTCGAATTGAATCATATGAATTATGTACAACGATAAATATAAATAAATAAATAGATACATAGATAAATATTATTATATTTTAGCTTAATTACCAATGCAGCCGGGCTAACCACATATCGCGGCTTTGGCGCCCTTTAAATCTATGAAAACCACCATGCTGGAAACGTCTACTCTCATCATCCGCTTCATCTTCATCTTCATCATTATTACTTTCATCATCATCTTCGTTACTTTCATCATCATCATCATCATCATCGTCATCGTCGTCATCATCTTCATCTTCATCTTCATCATCGTCATCGTTAACGTTGTTTTTTTTAGTAGCAGTTTCAGACGATTCATCATCTCCAGCAATAGTATCCACCATACCGTCCATAATATCATCTAAAACATCTTTAGATTCTTGTTTGTTACCAATTTTTGTCATATCAACAATATCCTTATCGTTCGGTAATCGTATTGTTGTTTTATTCTTATCATCATTATCATCATCGTCATCATCCTCATCTAGAACTTCTTTAACAACTTCAGAAATCGGATCGATGATATCATCATCATCATCATCGTCATCATCATCATTATCGTCTTTAGTTGTTGTCGTTATTACATTTTCCGATGTTGGTGTTGTTTCATCGGTTTCAGAAAATTCAGTTAGTGTTGTCATTTCATATTTCTGTTTCGAATCAGTATCGGTGATTTGATCGCTTA
The DNA here is from genome assembly GCA_013841185.1 of Hycleus phaleratus. Lineage (NCBI taxonomy): Eukaryota > Metazoa > Arthropoda > Insecta > Coleoptera > Meloidae > Hycleus > Hycleus phaleratus. The sequence goes on from JACDRP010000293.1 coordinate 46,433, forward strand.
TAGACGCTTGAGGTAGCGAACTAATTGATTCTTCGTTCATAATATTTGTTGATAATTCTACTGTAGTTGTTTCAATTCGTGTATTATCACCAAGTATTAATGTAGAAGAGGTTTCGGTAGGTTTTAGATCGACGGTAATAGGTAGAGGCGTCGTCTCCCTAGAGGGATTCTGTACCGTACTGACAGCAATTGATAGATGTGATGATGAAGGTCCATCTACTATAGAATTCTGCATGGTTGTGTGTGAATAAGTTTCTATTTTAGGTTTAGCAGTTGTTGTTGTTGTTGTTGATACTCGATGAGTTGGTTGTTTAATTTTCGGTGCCTTAGTTGATGTTGGTACCACCACTTTACGTTTTGATGGTTTATTTTGTTCCGGCTTCACAGGGGTCGGTCTTTGTGTATTCTTTCTCACTGGAGTTTTAGTTGTCGATATAACCGGTTTACGTGTTGGTTTCTTTTTTGTACTGCCTGATGAAGCAGTGAAATATTCACCAATAAAATCATCATCAAATACACTAAAAGTACCATAATCAATTTCATTATCTTCATCGTCGTCATCGTCATCATCATCATCATCATCTTCAATATCATCATCTCCGTCAAAATCGAAATCTTCATCATCGTCATCGTCATCATCGTCATCATCATCATCATCGTCATCGTCGTCATTATCTTCTTCTACTAAAGGCAATGGTTGTGATGGTTCGACTCGAAGACCCTTTGGGCCAAATTTAAAGCAAGAAACTCTCAATGCTGCTTCAATATCATTCAGTGCCCTCAATTCGAGTCCTAAACAAGCATTGAAATCGTCTCCTTTACGTCCAATATTGTAAACTCGTCCACAGAATTTCGAAACACCACCAGGCAATGGCATACAAACAGGTTGTGGTTTTCTACCTGTAAAACACATTTATTTTTATTATTATTATTTTTTTTTGTATAAATAATCCCATTTTACTGCATCAACATACTTGAAATCGTTGTATTTGTGAGAACTCGTTCGCCAAAACTCATTGAAATTGCTAGTTTATCACCTTTAAGGTACTGAAGTGATGCACAACCAGGTCCTTGTAATGCAACTACAGGTAAATTAAATTCTCTACAACAGTTGCATAGTTTCGTTGAACAACTACAATATTTATTTGCATTGTTTTGACGGTTCTTATTCAATTTATTCCCATACTTTCGCGATAATGCCCTTTTAGCGGTCTGAAGTTTTCGAGTATCTACAACAAACAAACACTTATGTCATACTCGCTGAATTGGCACATAACAATAGCAATTTATTATTATTTTTATAAAATTTTATGATATCTATCAAAGGATTTATTGTTTGATTTGTCAGGAAATACTTTCACATTTTTAACAAAAAATTTCAGTACAAGGTTGTTTGTATTTTCCAACGAATTATTAGAGGAATATTAACAAAGGATCTCACCAATCACTGCTGATGCAGCGAATGCTATCAAAATGAAAATCAACAGCAGTTCAAAAATGAATGATAATTTCATTTTTGCTCCGATATATCCTGAAACAAAGAATAACGATTGATCATTTTTTTATCTATTGATAATTATTGATTCATTTGTAAATTATTTATGAGATATGCATATAAATCAAAAGAAAAGCACACCAACTTAGTTTCCCCAATTGAACGCAATCTGTTTTGATAGCTATTTATTTCAAGCACATACACTTTTAATTACTACGTTAAATCAAGATGTCAAAAGCATTTATTGTTGAATTAGATTAGCGAAGCAGGAATTTTCATTTGTTGGTTTGTATGACCCTCTCTACACGATTAATTAATTTTTTTAAGCACCAAACCGTTTAAATCACAATACGGTAGACTGGACGCAAGCAATATTCTCACATTATAATATGTACGTAACTATTTATGCCGGAACTTGAACCGAATTTTCAGAAGATTTTATTTGAATTAATCGGCAATAAAATTTGAATTAATTAACAATATAACGATATAAATAGTCCCGTTATTTATTTCTCTATTTATATTGTTTAATTATTTATTAATGTATATTAAGTAGAATAGAAATTATTGTTGGACTTACCAAAATAGTGGTGTTGTTAATGTCTTTTTAATACAAGTGCACTAGTTGACTGTCAGTTTAAATCTGTACAGAACGTTCTTCAATGAAGACCTAGAGGAATGGGGGGCCCGCCGGTGGTATGTCGGTCACTCAAGTTAGGTCATCGTGCTCGTCGAAATACACCGTTTTAACATCCAAAGAAAGCATATCTTCGTTTTCAGTGTCTATAAAATCGGTCAAATTTTTTCCTGTTCAAACATTCGAAACATCAAAAGATCCCTAGATAATAAAAAGTGAAAACTACAACATCAACGATAAGATTGTCTACTTAAAATTTTCTAAAGTAACAATGTCAATAATCGAAGATTTTTAGTTGTATTTAATTAGGCATGTTCATTTAACAATAAAAGTTTGTAGAATGTGGGTCAATAAATCCGGTTTTCTCGAAAACTTTTCAAATAATTTCACCAATAACTCAGTAATAAATTTTAATAATCTAGACTGGAGCTGATTTTCATTTTCATGTAGTCTAGTTTCGTTTTTCAGTAATAACAAATCGGGTTTTTTTTCTTGTTCTTTGTTAAATAATAAAATAGAAGAAACTAAGAATAAGTAGGTGACCTAATGACCTCGATCACGGCCAAGGACCGGAGACTATCGAGAATGATCGTGGATGGCATACAAAAGATCTGTTAAAACGGTTCCTTCTTAACTATAATAGCTGGTACCATTCTGGTACTGACCAACTCAAAATCATTACAAAATGCATTGCGTGATGACACGAATTTTCGTATTTGTTATTGCATTAACGTTTGTGTCCGCTACTAATATTTTTGGTAAGTTATTCAGACTTTTCCTTATAAATTCATTAGTGACATTCATTATTAATAATTGTAAATATATTCGTTTTTATAATTAAAAACCGAACTAGACGGATATCTTCTCGATTTGAAGAATCCGATAACTTATTGGTTAACTTGAAAATCTGGATTTGTTCTAGACATGTCGCTCCTGGTTATTTACACACGTGAAAAATACGGCATGAATGACCAGCAGGGTGAAAATGTCCGATATATATCTCCAAGATTCTAACAATCTATTTGTTAAACAACTATCAACTTTGTTCTGATACTTTTTCATTGTTTTCTTAAAGTTTCATTCCGTTAACATTTCCCTTTTCGGTACAATTTCAACATTGTAACAGCAATAAAATCTGTCAATTTTAAGTTTTTAAAACTGACAATTTCCACATCAACATAGTCCAAAGACGATGAACATACAGCATATTTCCGTCAGTTAAACGGATTTATAAAATTTATATTATAGTAAAGAAATCGAATTCAATCATACATAAATATCGTTATCTACAATCCCCATATCTTCGGGATATTGAAGTATATCATCTGTCAATATTTCACTGGTCAGATAGTTTCTTTTCCTCTTTGATATATAAAATATTCAATTCAAAAAATTTCTGCCTATCGATTGCGTCGTTGATCGATTTTATTAATTTTTATTTCAGATATTCTCTGGAGTCCAGATGAGTATGTACCGGAGAAACGTGGCGACCGATCTGATGCGACAACGCCAAGTACTTGTGATTGTGATGGACCAACTTGTATGTGCTGTGTCGATTTCAATCTAACGTACATCGATATAGGCGGACCAGGTATTTATTTCCTTTTTATTCCTATATTATTATATTAATCATATAAAGATCGCTTTAAATGAAGTAACTGTTCCGCATAATTATCAACTCTTCACAGGGGTAGTTAAATAGAATTGTTGTTATCCAAATTACAATTGTCTGTTTTTGTTAGGTTGTGTTGGTTTAAAGTTTTTATCACAACAGGAGGGCATTGCCGTTAATGTCTCATACGGTGAAAGTCTTCTACATAGTGAAGAAGTGAAAGGTCCTAATCCACCTCCGACTTGTATGTCCCTTCTAGCTAATTTAGCGCAAGTATGTGCCCGTTTTTCTGACTTGAATCCGTATAATAATGGATTACGAGGTTGTTTACTATTGGAACCGAAATTGTTAGGTGAAATTACAACGAGTTTTAATATTGGTTGTTTTACGATGGGGCCTGAAGGAATGAAAATAGAAGAAAATCTCAATACAACATTCAATCCGATTACACAAAATTTAACCAACAACCAAACATCGTAAGTAATTTCAACAAAACAAACGTTTTTTTCTTTATATATATGTCAAACAATAAAACAATTTATTTCTTCAATATTAACTAGTTAAAGTGAATTGAAATCAATATTGTATGTTTCTTTTATTTATTTTTCCATTCTATTTAGAGAATTGTGACTTATTTCAGGAGCGAATCAGAAGAACTAAATGAAGAGGAACTAATAGCCGCTGTAAATGAGTCGGCAGAACAAGGTCTTACTTTCTTTGGAAATTTACTTGGTTTGGCATTTGGAAAGCCGAAAATCAATGAAACTAATACCGAACATGTTACTACTGAAACGAATACTGCATCCTAAATCCAAACATTATTTATTTTATTTATTTAAACATATAATGTTATTATTATTATTATTGTTTATATTTAATTATACTGTTTAATGTTTAAATTGAATATTTAATTACACTTCCTCTATACGATAATTGTGAAATTTCACCTCACTCACTATCTATGATGAAATACAGGACGTCCAACGGTATTTCATCTCAGAGTTGACTTCATACAGTCGTAGATTTGTTCATACTTTACTAAATCTGACATGTGTTAATATAGTTGTCAACCTAATCCATTGGCGTAGCGACAGGGGGCTAATGGGGGCAAATGTCCCCAAATGCACTATTTCAGCGATTACGTATACTTCTTATAAATAATGATAATAATAATCATAGGTTTTGTTGTTATTAAGTGAGAACGGATCCATAAACACAATAACAGTCTATTTTAATAGACTAATAGTAGTATTCTTTAACTTTATGGCGATTTTTCCCACCACACCGCTGAATATCGACAATTATTTTGAATAGAGCTTCTATCTCACGTTCTACAATTTAATTCTATGTATAATTGAAAAGAGATAAAATAAAACAGTGTTTGTTGGTGTCAAAAAATGAAAGAATACCACTATAAATTTGGAAACCTTTCAAAATCAGTTTCCAATGTCGGGTCTCAAAATATTCCGAATACGTTCCTGTTCAGTTACCCAGGCCGGTAGGTTGCGCCACCTGTGCATTATATTTTCAACTAAAACACGTGACGTAATGGGAGTGACTAGCGCTGTAGTCGGACACTACCCGATAAACAGTAGATGGAAAAGTAGGTAGTGTCTCTAAATTAAAAGGTAAATTTTTCTAAAATACGTTAGATATTTTTAATTATTTTTATATGGAATCAATTAAATAATTAATATTGGTGCAATATGGTTATTATATTTATAAATACTCGGAAATTATTGTAAGTGCGCAATAGTAGTAAGTAACAACGGTAGTAATGGAAACCTCAACGTTCATACAACATTGACAGTAATATTTATAACAAATTCCATTTGCAATGTCGCAATTTATTAGTAAGCCTCAAGGTGGATGGATCCATTCGGATAAATTGATATCGAAACAGGGTGCCACGTACGCCGTTCGGGTAAGAATAAAATTAACAATATTCTCAAAAAATTATAAACGAAACAACCAACCGTTGGCCATTAATTTTCCAAAAAAAAAAAACACCAACGACTATCATAAATATTGATCACGCCTTTTTCCAACATTAACAAATATGACGGGAATTTATGATGATAATGTTGAAAGGAATCAACCTAAATTTATTTCCTTTTACGTATGATGATAGGAGAAAAATCCATTATCTAAATAATCGTAGAAACTGGCATTTATGTTATTTTTGTGTGTATTCAGTATTTATTCGCCTTTCCATTGTGAATCACCATTGTTAGAAGCAGCGAAACTATTTTTAACGATAATCGTATTACAATGCGCATTATCAAATAGAAATTTTTCAAGAATTTAAAATTTTCAGTATGTTGGTTGTCTTGAAGTTAAAGCCTCAATGAAGACACTCAACTACAAGACCAGATCCAGTGTTGCAAAGTAAGTATTTAATAATTTTTGTTTGTTAAATAAAATAAAAAATCGATCTAGAGTATTTCCGGTCATATGAGCCACCGCCCCCACAATACAAGATCGATTTTCTATCTATATAATTGAATATTAATTTATTATAATTACTAAATATTTCTAGAGAATGTATTAATAAAGTATGCGAAACAGCTGGATTAAAAACTGCCGATAAAAAACGTAAAGTTGATAAGAAAGTATTAAAAGCAATTGCCGAAGTTCCTAATATGACACATGCTGGTGAAAATGTTAATTTAACTGTATCAAGTTCTAATTTATCATTAACATCACTTGATAACAATCAAATTATTGCTAGTCATGATATGCCTCATATATCGTTTGCATCAGGAGGTGATTGTGTAAGTAAAACATTTTACAATTGTAGCTTTAAACAATTCGATTCTAGAATTTTTCGATAATTATAAGAGGGGAACAGTATTGTACACTATTATAAGTATAGAGACTGCGCGGAAATTATATTTAAACTAAAAATTACTAATTACGTATACCAATTTCAAAATTTTAATTGTCTTGTAATTAACTGGGGTCCAAAAAATCAAATAGTTTATATAACTCCGCTTTAAACTACTTTGTTTCATTTTTAAGTGGTTAAACTCTGGCACTTTAATCTCTAGTTAGATAATAACCCATTAGTGTACAACTATCAATTTCATTAAATATAATCAACAACGTAAAATGTTCAATGTTTCCACAATAGAGTTGAAATTTAAAAGACATTTCCTAATGTAATATTAATTTTATCAGTAATCTAAATTCAAATACCGTTCTTTTAAAATACAGTACTCTATATTTATGAGCCCTTTTACAAGACTACTGATTTATTGGATCTTTTGATGTTCTAATCATCTATTGGATTATTTACCGAAATTTGTCTCGTTGAAATACTCATAAATGTCCAACGATTAGTCTATTATCAAATAAATTGAATATTTTTGCTGTTTTTTTTTTATAAAGTTTCTTCAAAAATTCGTATAAATTCTTTTATCAAAACTCAATTAGAATCGGAAAATTCTACTAGCTACAGCATAACTGCGAAGTTTAATAATTGCACTTTAGTTCACAAAAAAGTATTAATAATTTTTTTATTATTTTAAGGGTATTATCTTTCTAGAACTCATTGCAAACTTAGAATAATTTCTGATTGGTTTTCATTGCACTTTATTAACTATATAAAAAAATACGCGTGTTGGACAAATATTTCTATTTGAACACATAATTAAGATTTTCTAGATTTCTCGAGATTTAGTTAATTTTTTTCAATAAACCATTCTCGCCTAAAGTTGAAGAATTACACTTAGAATCGAATGAAACATTACCATTTCGATATCTGTGACTGTTTTTAAATTATGTGAGTTCGACGTCCTTATAGGATTTGCATGTAATTGACGATTGACTAGAATTCAGTATTTTTGAATCTTTGTTTTTCGTCTTTTAGCCTTTATTTATTTAAAATATCTGACCACAATGATTAAACGTAACGAGTTTTACAATAAAATAAGTTTAACAAATACAATAAAAACAACGACAAATAAAATAACGAGTTTTACAATAAAATAAATTTGAGCTTATTTCATGTTTTTCTATCTTTATATAATAAGTCATTTGTTTCTGTTTTGTTTTAATTAAAATAAGATACTTTAACAAAAATAAATTAATTTATTACAAATGCAATTAAAAATTAATATTTGCTGCAGAGAATATTACGTATGTCTTCACTCTTAAATTAACGGTTTTTATAATTAGACCAAATATCAATATTTTATTATAATTATAATTATTATTATTTAAGAGTACAATAATTCTAACTAAGCAAATTTTTATTTGGTATCTAAAAATGAGCATTTAGAATCTCTAACATTCATTTTTCATAATAGCAATAGTTATCTTGTTCTATTTTTCCTCATTTCCTTCGTTTAATTGACTGATGAATCAATTTCCGTACAAATCAAATTCGCAAAATCGCAGCAACGGGAAACAAATTTGTCATGTTATTAGAATTTTGAACTAGATTCATGATTTTTATATTAAAAAATGTGTGTATAATGTAAGTTTTTAAGCATAAAATTAATTAAAAATGCATTTTAGATTATATCCATACATCAACAATATTTATCTTGTAATTGGAATGTGACAAACGTATTATTGTTTAATTTATTTAAAGAATTTAGAGTAATTGTTTTGATAAATTTATCTATCAATAAAATTTACTACAATGCATATTGATATATAAACAAAAAATTTAATCATAAGAAATGGGAGTTTGTTTATCCTTGGTAAAACAATGAAATCTCAATTATTTTTAAAACGTAATACTTTTTTATTTAAAACAATTATCAAACGATACCTTAATTCAGTCATTATTACGAATAAATTGTGGTAACACATTGACCACGATAGATATAATTTAGTTAACAGTCAAAATAGTATTTAATGAATTCTCTATTTTGGTTAATTAATGATAATTTTTATTTGATATTTGTAGAACACGTTAGACTTTGTGGGATACATAGCGAAAGATGGGAACGATTGGAGAGCCTGTTACGTTATCGAATGTGGTGGTGGTTTAGCCAAAGATGTATTAGCAACAATTGGTCAAGCATTTGAATTACGTTATAAACAATACATAAAACCAGCACAAGCGGCGTAAGTTCATTTTATTTTCTTTAAATTAGAATAATTTAAATAAAAAAATATATAACTGATTTAGTTGATATAGTTGTGCGATAGGACAGCCATCAACATCAAATGGTGGTGATGCTGATCAAGATTATTATAATGATTTACCTGGTAAAGTACCACCAGATGTTGGACCACCACCTGTACCACCATTACCAACAGTTGTACCACCTTTAACAACATTACCATCGGTACAAAGTCCAAATTTAATTGATCTTAGTTCAGATATATCATCATTTGATACTTTACCACATCATGATTATGTTAATGATCGATTGATATTAGCAAAAGAACGGGATGTTTTTGATATGCGTAAGTTATCTTTATACTTATTGTAATTATTGTTCATTAATTGGTGTTGATTATAGAACCGTTTACTGCAACTACACCACATCAGATTCCTATAAGACGAATTGAAGATCATTTAGCTGAATTAGAGAAAGAAATTTGGTTTCATGGACAAATTAGTAGAGCAGAAGCTGAACGTTTATTGCAAAAAGATGGTGATTTTTTAGTTAGAGAATCTCCAAATTCTGAAGGTCAGTTTGTATTATCTGGAATACAGGATAATACTAAGAAACATTTACTTCTAATCGATCCGGAAGGAGTGGTAAGTTAATTTATCATTAAATATATCTGTTGTATAATTAATTTTGTTTTGTTTTTGTTTTTTGATTTTTTTATACAGATAAGAACTCGAGATAGAATGTTTAATAGTGTTAGTCATCTTATAAATTACCACTGTGAAAATGTCTTGCCTATTATATCAGCTGAAAGTGTTTTAGTGCTACGTACACCGATACCAAGAGTCTCATAGTTATTTAAATCGGTGAATATTTATTTAAGTTTAATTATTTTAGACAAGTTTAGCAATAATATTCTAAATAAAATAGTACAAATTAAAAAAAAAAGAAAGCCATAACAATATTTGCTAAACTTGACTGTAAATTTGACTGAGATACATCTCTATTTTTGGTTGGAAAATTTATGAATTTTTTTAATTATATTGATGTTTAAATAAAAGACTTAGATTTTCATAAATTTTCTAACTTCTTATACAACAAAACTAGATGACAAATTTAGTTTATATTTATATATTTGTTACCTTCGCATGATATAAAAGACGCTTAATAATACCGTTTACAAAGGATTTAGATTTCGTACTTTAGTAAAATATTGGTGATAATTATGTGATAATAGAGTATTCATTTTAAGATTTTTTTCGGGATTATTGTGAATTTCATTCTTTTTCATAGTTGAATATTTTTGAACGTAAAATCCGTTTGTAAATGGTATTTGTGCTTTCATTTAACATACTCAAAAAATGTTTTCAACAACGCAAATTTATATTGGGGCCTTATTTTTCGCGAGAAAAATGAAAAGAACTATTATTTTACGGAGGAATTTTAAAAGTATTTTTGATAAATTCTTATATATTTTCTCTACATTCCGTGCGCTTTTATTTAATTTCAATATTTTTCCAATTTCTTGATTATAAATACAATTCTTTTATAGTTATTTTATTTTTCTAAAGTTTCAAAAATTCAAATTTACCGCTATACTGTGAATATCTATTTTGTTAAATATAACGAACATTTTATTCGTCAGTAGCATAATGGTATCCTAGATTTTTAAATCAGTATTTTTGTTCCGGAAACGGAAATTCTAATTTCGCGCGATTTGATTGGTCAGCAGTTAAACTAAAAATATGTATATCTGTCTCTTACGTTTTCATTTCTATTGGATACGAAAATCTACCTTAATAATGATATGATAAGGTTTACGTTAGTGACGTCAACGTAATGTCACGTTACCATATCCAACACACTTCACTTCCCCTCTAGATACCGTAGTATTTCATGTATCTCCTCTATCCCCACTTCACCCTTAACGTTTATGTTGCGTTATACGTTTCTAGCTACGCTGTCGATTCACATAGAAAATTAAAATGGCTGCGTGAAACATTCGCATACGATTATGGTGGTATCAGTAATAAGTAACTTAACCCTATCTAGTGGTGATTTGTGATAATATAACCTAAAAACGCGTTTTTATAAACAATTTTTAAAAAACATTAGTTTAATTTCATTAATTTTCGAATATTTTCTATTAAAGTTAGTCGTCGTACTATGACAAAATGGCGTCACACGATAGTGGTGTGTGATCTTTAATTACAAAAACAATAAATGCAACTTTAGGGGTTGAAATTTATTAATATTGAAGTTATGAAAACTTTTATAAACATTTTAAAATTATTTTGGTGTATAAATAATCGAAATTTATTATAAATTTTAAAAAATATAGCTTATAAATCCCACACAGAATGCCAGAGGTAAGAATTCTTATTTATTATAAAATTTAAGGGTTGATTTTTAATAAAAACGCATTCCTAATGAATTTCTATCTATATTTTAATTATTACGTCAATAGAATGTTAAGGGCGTGGTCCATTTTCTTATAACGTTTAACACATATCCTTCTTAAATTATTATTGTTTACAAGTGGTTTTTAGCTAATTTCACCCCTTTACCAGATGTGTTCCACACATTTCTTTGCATATTTACATTCTTCATGGTTTTATCTATCTGTACGGCCAAAAATTTTCAATTTTTAAGATGGACCCTTTTGAGCAATTTTGAGCCAAAGTTTGTGTTTTACAACAATATAACCTCCCTTACATGTTTCCAGGATGTTATCCTATCTTTCAGTATACATTTTTTGAGTAAATATTTTATAATTTGTCTTGAAACATTCTAGGATGTATTTACAACATTTACAATGATTTTAACTTAAAATTTAGGTAGTTTTTTTTTTCAGAAAAGGGATGTAATTATTATATAATCAAATATATTTGTTTTGGCACATCTCTTTCTGTACAACTTCTTATTTCTTTCATTCAATATTTGCCTTTTAAAGGTAGAGAAACTTTTATCATTTTGTTGATTATTATTTAGAATGTTAATTTTTTTCGTTGGACAAAGAAAAAGTTTGAAAATTTATAGTCAAAAACGTTACATAATTGTGAACTACCCTATAGGTATTCTTACTGCTTTAATTTCACTTAAGTTATTGTACAAATTACCATTTTTTACGTAATATTCAACATGATTTGACTGTAATCAAAGGGTTGTCAACCCCCTTCGAGTATATTTTCTGTAAGTTTAACAAAAAAAAATACTTGACAACAAAATAGCCAATTATTTTAAAATTGTGTCATAGTTTTCTATGTGTAAGTTATTTAGATTACAATTTTTTTTGTCAATTATTGTCAAAATCTATGTATTATTTACTTTATATTATTGTCTTGTATTACAGCCGTAAAATAAAAAAGAAATTATTAGTGTTTTTTCTCTTTGTATTGTCTTCAATAAAACTAAACTTAATAATTTAATAATAATACCTAACAACAAAATCAAAATTTTTTTTCTAGACTGGTGAAGTATCAGATTCAGATAACTCTGGATCTGGCTCAGACAACGAAAGCAAAAGTGATTCATCATCAAATAACTCTGGAACAGACAGGTAAGAATAATGAATAAATTTGAGATTTTTTTTCAAATTTTTCATTTAAAATAAATCGCTACGAATTTTCTTCTCAAATAAAAACATTTTAACAATTCTTAAATCGTAATTAATTTATATTAAAAAAACATTTAAATATGAATTATAACAATTGTTAGTAAATCGAATGGAAATTATATGCTACAGTATGCTCGATTAAAAACGGTTATAATTTTAGTTATGGTAAAATTGATTATTGAATTTTCGTAGATGATCGATTAATTCATTTTGCAATTAAAAAAATTCTTCGATCATTTTACGTTTCGATCGAAAAATTCGTATATTTATTTTGAAGTTTCTCTTGAAAGAGATCTTAAGATTGTTGAAAATTTAAATATTGATTCTCTTTCAAATAATCAATTTGATGATAAAAGCGGCCATCTTTTTAACGAATCGATTATCCATTCCTGTCTACATAACGCCAACTCTTCCAGTAATAGTTTTCAATAAATAAGAATTAGTATTTAGGTATTTGAAATTGGGAATCTTTTTATCTTTTGTTATTAAAGTAGGCTTAATTAATAATTTTGACCAAATTCCAATTGATTCGGTGGAATATTTTAGTGATTCAGGATCATCTTCATCCAGTGGTTCAGATTCAGGTGAAATTTCAAAAAATGAGGACTCGAGTAAAGAGGATAATAAATCAAGTCCAACACATAATAGTAGTCCAAATACAACAAATACAATAAAATCATCACCTGATTCAAAATCGTCATCTAAACGAAAATCTGATTCCCGAGAGGTAGTTTAAATTAATTCGATTTATAATTTTTTTAATTTCATTATTTATTTATCGGTGAATAGTGGGAGGAGAATCCGGATATATACGGTATTCGTAGATCAGGTAGATCACGTAAAGAACCTGATCGTTTACAAAATAGGGTCAGTGAACCGAAAAAAAAGCGTAGCAATGAATGGAGGTATAATGATGATAGTTCATCAGAATCAGAAGAGGAACGTGAAATACCACCACCTAGTAAAAGAGTCGGTGTTAAACGTAGTATAATTAGGAAAACAACTACAAAAAATAGATATAGTTCAGATGATTCTAGTATTGATAGTGATGATGATAAAAGACGTGCAGCATCTAAAAGAAATGCAACTACATCAATTAGTTATAAAGAGGATTCTGATGACGATAAAACCGATTCAGAAGATTTATTAGAAGTTGAATATGCTGAAACTAGTGAGAATGTATCTGAGGAAAAATGTGAAACTATCGAAAAAATTTTAGGTCAAAGACGAGGTAAAAAAGGTGGTAAGTAATTGAAAACAATTAAAAACGAATGGATTATATTAAATTATCAATTGTAGTCACTGGGAATATTACAACAATTTATTATATTGAAGAACATGGCGATCCTAATCAAGGGGTTGATTCTAATGATTTGCAAAATACAGAACAACAATACCTTATCAAATGGAAAGATTGGGCCCATATACATAACACATGGGAATCTGAGGAATCGTTGAAAGAACAAAAAGTTAAAGGTATAAAGAAATTAGAAAATTATATTAAAAAAGAAATGGAAATACAAAAATGGCGTAGATATGCATCTCCTGAAGATATAGAATATTACGAATGTCAAATCGAATTATCACAAGAATTGTTGAAAAGCTATAATGACGTTGAACGTATTATTGCAAAATATAATAAACCAGACGGTGGTATTGATTATTATATTAAATGGGAAAGTCTACCATATGCTGATGCAACATGGGAGGATTCTGGATTAATACAGAAAAAATGGCCGAAAAAAATCAAAGAGTTCGAAGATCGTGAACAATCTAAACAAATACCGACAAAACATTGTCGTGTACTTAAATATCGACCAAAGTTCCATGAGGTTAAAACACAACCGTCATATATGATGGGCAATGATAATGTAAAATCAAACAATAGTAAACAATAATTAACGATTATTAATATTTAATTGTTTTTTTAGAATTTAGTGTTAAGAGATTATCAAATGGATGGTTTAAATTGGTTAATTCATTCATGGACGAAAGAGAATTCAGTTATATTAGCTGATGAAATGGGTCTTGGTAAAACAATACAGGTAATAATAATTTCAGGTAAATACAAAAGGTGGTTTTTTAGATTTTTAATGGAAATAATTTTTTATTCAGACGATATGCTTTCTGTATTATCTCTTCCACACACATCAATTACATGGTCCATTCCTGTGTGTTGTTCCATTATCAACAATGACATCATGGCAACGTGAATTCGCACAATGGGCGCCTGAAATGAATTTCGTCACCTATCTAGGTGACGTACAATCAAGAGATATTGTAAGTTATTACAATTTAATAATCAATTTACTTCAATAATTATGGAATTTTGATTAGATTCGTCAATATGAATGGAGTTATGAGGGATCAAAACGATTGAAATTCAACGCAATTTTAACAACATACGAAATTGTACTTAAAGATAAAGCATTCCTTGGAAGTTTAAGTTGGGCAGTTCTTCTAGTAGATGAAGCCCACAGGCTAAAAAATGATGATTCTTTATTGTATAAAGCCCTAATGGAGTTTGATACAAATCATCGGCTTTTAATCACAGGAACTCCATTGCAGAATAGTTTGAAAGAATTATGGGCTCTTCTACATTTTATTATGCCAAATAAGTGAGTTCTATTTTATTTATTTATTTTGTTATTGTTCTAATTGATTAGATTTTAATTGAATTATTGTTGAAGATTTCAATCGTGGGAGGAATTCGAAAAAGAACACGAACATGCATCCACTAGAGGCTATAGTCGTTTGCACAAGCAATTGGAACCGTTTATTTTACGACGGGTTAAAAAAGATGTTGAGAAATCTTTGCCAGCAAAAGTTGAACAAATTTTACGTGTAGAAATGACAGCATTACAAAAACAATATTATAAATGGATATTAACAAAAAATTATAATGCATTACGAAAAGGTGTTAAAGGTTCAACAAATACATTCTTAAATATTGTTATCGAATTAAAAAAATGTTGTAACCATGCATTATTAACAAAACCAACCGAATATGAATCACAAAATTCCCAACAAGATCATTTACAATTGTTATTACGTGGTTCCGGTAAATTAGTTTTATTAGATAAATTATTAATACGTTTACGTGAAACGGGTCATCGTGTATTAATATTTTCACAAATGGTTAGAATGTTAGATATTTTAAGCGAATATTTACAATTGCGTCATTTTCCATTTCAACGTTTAGATGGTGGTATAAAGGGTGAAATGAGAAAACAGGCACTCGATCATTTTAATGCTGAAGGTTCACAAGACTTTTGTTTTTTGTTATCAACACGCGCCGGTGGTTTAGGTATTAATTTAGCAACAGCTGATACTGTGATTATTTTTGATTCGGATTGGAATCCACAAAATGATTTACAAGCTCAAGCTAGAGCACATCGTATTGGACAAAAGAATCAAGTTAATATATATCGTTTAGTAACAGCTAGATCTGTTGAAGAAGAAATTGTTGAACGTGCCAAACAGAAAATGGTCTTAGATCATCTAGTCATACAACGGATGGATACAACAGGGAGGACTGTATTAGACAAAAAGGGATCATCCAATAATAATCCGTTTAATAAAGAAGATTTAACAGCAATTTTAAAATTCGGAGCTGAAGAATTATTCAAGGACGAAGACGATAAAGACGAAGAACCTAATGTATTTAATTATCATTACAATCTAACAAAAAATTATATTTTTATCATTTTAGTGTGATATAGATGAGATTTTACGTCGAGCTGAAACACGCGATGATGCACCAACATTAGCCGGTGATGAATTATTATCAGCATTTAAAGTAGCAAATTTTGCTGCATTCGATGAAGATACAGAACCATCACCTGTAAATGCAACACCAGCACCCGATGAAGAAAGTAAAGATTGGGATGAAATTATTCCTGAAAAATTACGTAAAAAAGTCGAAGAAGAAGAACGTTCGAAAGAAATGGAAGATTTATATTTACCACCAAGATCTAGGAAAACATTACAACAAATCAATCAATCAGAAAGTGATGGTGAAGAAGGTAAAGGTCGAAAGAAACGTAAAAAAGAAGCAGAAGAATCGGGTGGTTCGAGTGGTGAAGGTGAGGAGAGTGATGAAGAACGGCCCAGAAAACGGGGACGACCACCGTTGGCAAATAGGGAGAGAATCAAAAATTTCACTGATGTTGAGGTATTACTATCATATAAATTCTATAACTATAATTAAATTTATAATTTATTTAGATTCGACGATTTGTTAAAAGTTATAAAAAGTTTAGTGCCCCATTAAAGAGACTGGAAGCTGTAGCTTGTGATGCTGAATTACAAGAGAAACCTCTACCAGAATTACGAAAATTAGGCGAATTATTACATGAAAGATGTCGTGCTTATATGGGTGAACATACAAAAGAGAATGATAGTAATAATGATGAATCATCTAGTCGTGGTAGAAAAAGAGCAAGAGGACCATCATTTAAATTAGGTGGTGTTTCTGTAAATGCTAAAACAATGATGGCTTGTGAAGAAGAATTAGAACCATTAGATGAAGTACTACCATCAAATGCAGATGAACGAAGTAAATGGGTGTTAGATGCACGTACAAAACCAGCACATTTCGATGTTGAATGGGATATAAATGAAGATTCAAAATTATTACAAGGTATTTATGTTTATGGTATGGGATCATGGGAACAAATCAAATTGGATCCATCATTAGCGATCGGTGATAAAATATTATTGAATGAAGATAAAAAACCACAAGCAAAACATTTACAATCTAGAGCTGAATATTTATTGAAAATATTAAAGAAACAATTAGATCAAAAGAAAGGTGTATCGAAACCTAAACGTCAACGTAAAGCCAAAGATGTTAAAGCGTTAACTAAAGAAATTATTGATAACGATGATGCTAGCTCGAATGATGAATCAACATCAATACATAATCAATCAACAAGTACACAACAATCCCATAAAAAGAATAATAAAAATGTACTTAAAAAGGATGATGAAAAAGATGTTGATTATAATATTTTGAATAAAAGCAACGAGAAGAAAGAAAAGAAAAAAGATAAGAAGAAAGATCGTAAAGATGCTGGACCTATGCATTTTACTGCCAATAATGAGCCCAGAGCATTAGATGTTTTAGGAGATTTAGATCCTTCTATATTTAATGAAGTAATTGTTTTTATTAATTACAAATAATAACAGTAATCATTTGAATTTTAGTGTAAAGAGAAAATGCGACCTGTTAAAAAAGCTTTAAAGGCTTTAGATAATCCAGACCAATCGCTTTCAGAATCTGATCAAGTCAACCATACTAGATTGTGTTTAATCCAAATTGGTGAACAAATAAATCATTGTTTAAGCCAGTATACCGATCCTGATAAAATTAAAGAATGGAGAAGGTAAATTTTTAATTATAATTTTAAAATATGGCAATTTTAATACGAATATTTACAGTAATTTATGGTATTTCGTATCGAAATTCACCGAGTACGATGCTAAGAAATTATACAAACTTTATAAGAAAGCCTGTAAAAAGGCCGATAAAAATGACAAAAAATCTGAGGTATGTGATTGTTGTATTAGAAATTATTGTGAAATAATTGAAAATTTTAATAGGATGGCACTTCTGGGGGTAACAGTAAAGATAGAAGTCGTGAAAGAGATGAAAGGGAGCACAGTAATAAGAGACGGCATGAGGAAGATAGTGAACGAGAGGAGCGAGAATCTAAAAAACATCACTCGGAGAAGTATTATTTGATTTATTTCTTTGAATTAAAATTAAAATTTTTGTAAATTCAGGAAGGAAAAACGCGATAAAAGCGATAAAGAGAGGAAGAAAAGTAGTCGTGAAGAACCTGAAGAAGAGGGCGAATGGTCTCGATATAATCGTAGTAGTAGTCGTAAACAATCCACAGCGCAAAAATCCAATTTTCGTCATGAACAAATGGAACGTTTACCTCACGGTGATCATGAAAGATGGCCAAATAGTCAATCACGTGATCGATTTCCTATTGATCATAAACGTGATCGTTTCGATTATCAAAGACAAAGTTATCATAGAGAAAGAGATTTTGTGCGACCTGATAAAAGGTTTGTTTTGTTATTTATTATAATTTTTTCGAATCAATATTAATTGAAATTTAGATCTCCTGATGGTAAAGTCGATTGGCGTCAATATTCGAGAAATCCGCGTGAAACAATGGCAACGATAAATCCAAGACCGCCAATGTATTATGGTGCAAATTTTGGGCCAACTCCACCGATGTACTTAGCCGATCAACAATTTCCAAGAGATCGTTTCTCACCGGGTGATTGGCGTCCTATTGAGCGGGATTTTCGACGTGAATATGATCGACGGCCGCAGTGAACTGAATTCCGTTATTTTCACCATGATTTTTACTACCTACATCACTGTACAGTGTTTATAGTATAATATATATAAATATATATATTGTTAACATTTTACTCAATAATATTAATTTGGAAAAATTACTGAGAATTGTTTTTATTTATAATTTTATTGTATATTTGACTTTATTATTTTTCTTTAATTGATTTTCTCAATAATTTTTCCTTGTGGATTTATTCAAATATTTCCTTTACCAAATATTTTGTAATATTATGGATGATTTTAAATGAATATCAAATGTACAATTTTAACTTAATTTTTAATCCAAAAAAGTAATGGCTGTGTTACGCCAATTCTGATGTGCAGGCCTATACGACCAGTGTAAAGTGAATGATGACTTAAATGTAAATAAAATAGATATGTTTTTTAATATTTGCTGCCTCTAATTATCCGTTTATTGATTTTAATTAAAACCGCTTATAAATAACTCAAGTATGAATCAAGAGCATTCCCCACATTCATTGCGAACGAAATAAAACAACCGAAAACAATAAATTTGGATCGTTTCCAGCGATATTTTTTCTTTTTATTGTTGCTGTTGTATGTGTGGTTTATTGTGTCAATTTTGATCCAACCTCAAAGTACGGCAATCTTTGTTTGGCGTCGCGACGATTATCAACCAACCGGCGACGGTTCGACGAAATCGGTTGAATAGGCGCCGTATTTCCCGGGCATATTCTTAAAAACCACTAACGAAACCAGGTGGAAAATACAAACCAACCCTGTCAATTACTGTTTTATTTATACCGATTGAATCACCGATCGTTCGTTCGTTCGTTACACTTCAATTGATCTTGAGGTGGTAATTTTGAATGCAATCAACGCGGTATTGTTGAAGTATTTCATGTAAGTCCACAATAATAACAGAATTGAGTGAAAATATTGATGTCAACTCGTGGAAAATATCGACCATTTTCACTGGACTAATTAGATATCAGCATTCGAGTAGAATGAGTATTTGTGAATCATTAATGTACGAAAACAATGTACGCACGTGTTGTTTTTGTTTTTTTCTTAAATCAATTCTAATTACAATGTAAACAATTTAAAAAACAGGTTGAATTTGAATAGAATATAAGAATTTTCCAATCTTCAACAAGTACGGAAAAGATTCAACAAATAGCACAGATCCACGTGCCAACAAGGTAATTAAATATTTTCATTTACCTAATATGTTAACTATGCTAACTACTCTACTAGGTATATAGCAATTCGCCTGCAAATATACCGATTTTTATTAACTTCAACACTTATATGTATATCGGGTGTTTTGAATTTATTAATCAACGAATCAATAACACTGACCTTGAGTGTCGGATTTTCCTCCGAAAAATAAAAGAATTTTCCCTTGGTCTTTATTTTGTATAGTATAGGAAATTCCAAAAATATTACATGATTTATTTAAATGGCATTCATATCTCGAGAACTGATTTCTAAATTTGTTTTTGTGTCTGTCGACTACGAATTAACAAATTATACAGTTAATTTCGATGTTATTTTAATTATTCTAATAAACATAAAAAACAATCTTCATCGGTGATAGAAATATAAAAATAAACCACCCCCAAGTCGCGTCAAATATTTTCCATTCTCGCCTCATTTCAGTCACAATAATCGTATAATCCTTAAACAAATATTACACCAATTTAGGATCTGCTTTGTGTAATTTCACTTTTTTTTGTTTCTATATATAACCTGTTAATTAGGTGAAAATTCAATTATATATTTTCATCGTAACTTGTATACCGGTTTTATCTACATTGTGTTATTATCTTTCAACTAAAACGCTTTTATTTAACGAATTTATTACAATAGATAATTTTCAATAAACCAAAAAGCAGTTTTTGATTATTTTAGAATAACAACAATAAAATGGATGAGAAAATTCGAAAATTTAGTAATAATTCATGCGAAATCCGTTCGCCGGTTTTATTGAGGCGGCGTTTAAGTGCTCCGGAAACAATAATGAGGAAGTAAGTGATTTTATTTATTTGTTTATTTATTTATTTATTAGTTTATTGTGTTTTTTGTTTAAATTTCGTCAATTTGCTGTATTGTGTTGAATTATTTATTAATGGAACTCGAGACGCCACGAAGATTTTAGATAAATGACTCAGATGTAATACTAAGTCCAGCGTAGAAATCGATAAAAACACTGTTATAGGTCACGCATATCCTTCGAAATTGTTTCGGATTATCTAAAAAACGATCTATTTATTCCCCGTAATGATCATAAGTATCACCAACAATAAGACGGCTGAATTATTCATTATTTCTTTTAAAAGACAACGAACTCTTTCTAAAATAGCTAAATTTAAGGCTCCATTTTTGAGTCCCAAAAATTGCTACAATCTTATTTGTACCGAGTAAAAAATGTGTAACCATTAAAACAAATCCCACATCGAAAATAAACACTATAATAAGCAATGTTAATTTCGATTTTATTGTGAATATTTTACGATCGTTAATGCATCAGTGAATTTCAATTATTTCACGCAATTTTCACTCGTTATTGGCCATATTTAATGTTCCTATATATAAATGTTCGGTTTCTAGACATATCAGTAGTGTTGACAGTGCCAAATCAGTATACTAGTAGCGTACTTTTTGATTATCAATTAAAATCTATAAATAGAAATTGAAAACGAGCTTTACTTATTAACCACCTTGTCTCATATTAAATACGATATTAAAAAACGTATTACTATAAAAACAACACCCACCTAGGGAATAAACAATACAACAAGCCAATTCAATGCTGTTTTTATGATCCAATTCGCAATTCAATACTTTACGAGCGTTAACACATTGAATTTTAATCGTTTCACACAATATTAAGTTTTTATTGATTTTCCTTAATATTCCCCTAAATTAATTGTTATTGAACAACATACAGGATATTAAATTTCGCTTGGTACTACAATGTATGGTTATTTTTTTTCTAGCCTTCATAAAATAATACAAGGGTGTCAATATACTAAAAATATCGTGAAAATTTCTTTCTAGTTATAAAAAACATTTAATTTTGCCTCGATCGATGTTAAAAAAAAATTACTTATAGTGGGCGACAATATTTAGCAATTTAATTTAGAAGCCAATTAATTTAATGTATAATGTAACAAGCAATATTTGATTGATTTGCCTTCTCAAATTAGGAGTTTTAGTAATTGGATTAGTTTAAAATGTGGGTAAAGAAAAAATAAGGTACAATCTTAACCATGTTAACGATGTGATTGATGGGGAAATGTCATTTATCAAGTAATGATAAATGATACTGATGAAAATGTTGAATACACGTCTGGTAATAGTTCAAAAATAGTCGTTTTTCAATGTCAGTATTCAAAAGTTAAGTCCTACTTCTTCAGTACACCTCTAGGAATGGAACTACAAATGCTTCGAAAATTGATCAATATTGAAACATAAGTTTTTGAAATAATTGGGATAAACAATACAATTTTAATCGAAATCTATCAATAATTTGAATTGAAGGTCGAACTATTATCATCATTATTATTATTATTATTAATATAGACTAGAATTGGTTGGAATTCTTAATAAAACTTCGAGACAGCCTGCAAAAATTACATTTTGTATTGTATGTTGTACAAAAGTTCAGGAGCTATTTCAGCCAAATAATCTGCTCTTTTGTACCACCATTCTATTGTAAACTCTTGAAATGATAGAAAATCAATATTCAACAATATATTTTATCAAAAATAGAGTATAACACCGAAAACATTGCTCTGTTTATCTTCTTTTTTTTTCTTTTATTCAGTAAAAATCCTGATAACGCATTATTATAATGAGAAAAATATAGAATAAATGTGCAGGAGCGGTTAGAATGGTTGAAAGCCCCTGACAACAGATGACTTGAATTTTCATGTAGACAGGCTTAAGATTAAATCTTAACCAAAAATAGATAAATATTTGATTGTCTTTATTTCACGCTGTGTATTTCTATACTTAACTGTACAAATTTAAGACGAAATTTAAACAATTATTTTAATTAATTTAAATGATTTTTGTTAATTCTTCTATTTCCGAAAAGACACATGTTAGCTATGCAACAATCTGAATCGATGGATGCCGGTAATGATGCACAATCGGATTCACGTTATCGTAACGACACAGATATAGATTGTAGTGATAGAAATTTGAATAAACAAATACGTAAATCAACTTTATTGAAACGTTTTTGGGGCAGTAATCGCCAATATTCACGTTTTCCAAGTTCGTTTTATGAATGGCAATATGAGAAATTAACAAGTGGACGTTCAACAAATTCATTAACATCGATACATTCATCACCTGAACATGTAATTAAAACACAAAGTAGACGATCGTTACAAAATTCACCGCAACATAGAAAAATATCACCGAAACATGATTTTAATAAAAATTTAACGTCAAAACGTAAAATATCAGTTTATGAGAATTGTTATGATAATAATAAGAATTTTGATGATGCAAAGAGTTCAATTACAGAATCTAAATCGAATTTTTCTAATTGTAATTCAACACCATTGGAAATCCGTAAAGAGATTATTGAAGAAAGTGATATTACTAATAAAGATTCGAATTACAATCTAACACCCTCTCAATATATCAAATATTCAAGTAGTTTAAACGATTCGTCTTCGGTTACATCGGTGGAAACTACTAATGTCAATGTTATTACAAATGTTCAATTAAGCCAAACTACGTTAGATTTGATTTTCAATCAGGTCATAAAAGATGTTCAAAATTCAACGATTTCAAACGAGGATCAATCGACTAGTTTTTATTTAAAACAAAATCTCGACAATTCCGAAAATAGCCAAATTGTTAAATGTATGATTAGTAATATAAGTACTGGAAGTCCATATATTAAAACCGATATACCGATCGTACCGAGATTATCAGCATTACCTCGAACAACATCAATGGAAGTTAACATGTCTTCAAATACACCGACCGATAGAGAATCGGATACTTCGAGTCTTGCTGATAGTTTAGAGGACTCCATAAAAACCTCAGAAATTATTAATATGAAAAGTGATAATTGTTTGAAGAAAAATAAACCGACGGCATTTTTTATACCGATAAAAATCGAGAATCAAACAAGCTATAAATCCGTATCTGAGCACTTACCGGATAGATTAAAAGATCGCCTAATAAAACGCCAACAAAAACGCGAAGAAAAACTGCAGAACAAGAAACCAAATTGTGATAATTGTTTAAATAATAATCATGAAGAATTTCGTTATACGAAATTAAAAAAACATAAACCGTTATTGCCGAGTATTAAGTCGTTTCGTAAAATTAAAATCGACGACAATCAGAAAAGTAAAACAATTAAAAAGAAAACTGATGTTTATTGCAAATCGAATTTACGTGGTAAAAATGAGAAATTATCGCCATTATGTACGACGAAAAGCGAATTATTATGCAGTGAGGCAGGCGAGAAGAAATTCTATCATAAAACCGAATTTAATAATTCGAATAAACGTATTGAAATTTTAGAAATAATGGAATGTATCGATACACCAAATAAACGCAATTTTAATAAAAACAAATCGAAAATACCAGTATTAATAAATCGACTACCGAAAATTGATAATAATAACAGTAAAATAAAACCAACATATTTGGATATAAATTGTGATAATATCGATGATCCTAAATTAGATCAACTTATCGCAAATATATTAATAGATACGTTAAATAATGATGAACAAGTTAAATTTGATAAGAAAACTACGAAACATTCAAGTCCGAAATACCAACAGAAATTCGAATCGATACCTGAGGAATTAACACTACAACAATCATCTAATAATAATAATAACAATAATAACAATAACAACAACAATAATAATAATAATAATAATTCAAATGATAACGATAGGAAATTTTTAGATGAAGCTAGTGGTATTTATAAAGGCAAAGCAGCTGTGGCTGTTATTAAAGACGATAATATTGCCTCAGTACCAAAAGGCTGGATAACATTTTATATGTTGCATAAAAATCGTGGATCGCCCGATAGTACATCCGATGAAGGTATAAATCTTTCTAAAAGATATCAGAAATCTTAAGTGCACATAGTAGTTTAAAATAGAAGCACAACAATATCTTCAAAATTTTTGTTTTATTATATAAATATCAACAATATTAGTCCGATTTTGTTTAGGCAAGGACAATGCTAATGCTAAAGTTAAAACAATACAATTAAATAATAATGATAATATAACCAATAAATCGTCAAATATAAATGATACAAATGAAATTGAACCAATAAATTGTGATAATCCAGAGACATTTGGTCAACAATTAGATGATAAATCAATTCAATTTAATGATAATAAACTTCAAGAATTAGGTAATTTATTAATTGTTTATTTTTTAGCTAAATTTGATAAAATATTTAGAATTGTTACAGGAGAATGGTCTGTTACGATTAGTGGAACAAATCACAACGGACAATTTGCGCCTAATTTAGAAATGCATTTCAAATTTCCCGATATTAATAAAAATTTATTAATTAATAATCAAACGGAGATACGTAACGGTGGAGAAACACTACATTTCCCGAAGATCAATATTAAAAACAGGATCAGAAAGATAGAAACAGGTTAGTTTTTAGTTAGTTTATTGAAGACAATAGAAAGAATTACAACACTCTTTTCTTACCTGTGTGGCTTTTACCTATTTGTCCAGTAATTCTAAGCATTTCTTTGGCGTCCCAGCCTCTTGACAATGATTTCAATAATGATTTTCGCCTCGACAACCGCTTAGCATAAACGGTATATCTTCAGCTTGCATCAATATATCGAATTGTCCTTATAATTTCCATGGCCATTTCAAAAAACCCACGATTTCTGCAATGATATCGACTATTTGATTGTCTGCAAGTTTTTAGTGTAAACTACACATCTAGAGCTTTCGATTACTTCCAAATTTTGTCATTAATATTTAATGCAATTTACAGATGTTACTGTATACCGGCAAAGTCATTTACCCGAGATACGTTCAAATAAATTGACTCCGAAACCGAAGGTAATTTTTATAATCAATTCTTACGCAAACTACATAGATCAATTTTTTTTTTTTTTTAATTTTTGAAAAGTTAGATCGATGGTGTTCCGTCAAAATTTGAGCCGCGCCAAACGAGGACATCCTTACGTCGATACAATTTAAGTAGACCAAAATTTGATTATCATCATATAACTAATACATCGTGAAAATTATTTGCTTTTGAACAATAAATCAAATATTTATTGTACTTGTACGTCAGAAAAAATTTCTAAGATAGCTTCAATTAAAGCAAAAATTCTAGAGATAAATAAACAAAAAGATTAATAAAATGCTTTATCATAAAAGTTTATAACTGTTATCTATGATGTTTTGTAATTAATTATTGTAAATATGTAAAAATATCAACGAATATTATACAAATTATATTGTAATTATCAATAAAATTATTATTTTTAGCAAATTTTTAATCATAAACTTTATTTACTTACCTAACTTACCTAAAAAGACACTGGCAAATTTCCCTGAGTTTCCAAATAACTAAAATATAGTACCAACAATAGACACATAAAGTTACTAAGCCTTCAAATATAACCCGAAAAGTAAAAGTCACAATTTTTGGGTAGTAACTTTAACTATACTCAGTTGGTGTGAATATCAAGGCCTGTTAGATTTTTTAGCGCTTCGCTTATAACAGGC